>LPNX011145898.1:0-27583 GCA_001517045.1 Pseudotsuga menziesii | reverse complement strand
TATATATATATAATTTTGTATTTATCAATTTTAAAAAGAAAAAGAAATGCAAAGGCTCCCAAAAATTTCCCCGCTATACTCAAACTAAAATACCTTCAATTCTTCCCTCTTGATCAAGAAAGCAAAGCTTCAAGGAGTGAGTGTTTCTTCAATGGACTCTGCATCATAAGATGGAACTCATAGCGATCAGTCATCACTTGTCATCTTACATAGCTAAGCACAGAGTGCGCGACGTGAGTGTGTGAGTGATTATAATTTATGATATTTTGAATAGTTTGAATTACGAGTCAAACTTTATAGCATAGGAATTTCAAAATCTTGAGAAATTTACATAGATGAGTATTTTCAATATTGCTCTTCTTTTGAAATGTTAACATAAATTATGTCCTTAAATAGAAGGATAAATTGAGATTTTAATTTTTTTTTAAAGGACAATTTTAACTTTACACTTCTACACAGTACTAAAACCCTTTGGAAGGGTTCAAATTTAAATGCTCAAGGGAACCATAGGCTGAGTGATCCAAAGGATGATATTTATGTTACTTGTTTCCATTTCAAATATTCCAAAAGGAGGGAAAATAGCACCAAATCTAGCACCGTCTTCACATTTGTCAAGACTGCAAAAAGGGCGAAGAAACTCATTCTCCAAACTGGGGTAACTGGGGTAGAAGTCTGAAATGTGTTGGGACCGAGGAATACAGCCTACTAGATATGCAACCTGCACAAGTATATGAAAGGATGAGATTGATTCTCAAATATGTTGCGGTCTATAGTCTACGATAAGAAGGCAAGGTGTGTCCACTCTGAAACTGGTCTCCATATTTTCTTAATCACAAGCAATGGGGTTATTTCTAGTCATTTTGAGACAAACAAAAATTTTGGAGATTATTAGTTTGTCTAACAATTTTTTTCCAAGCATCCCTTGATTATTGCTTTAAATACCAGTATGTTATTCAGCAAATAAACCTGAAATAACAGTATATTATTCTTTAAAATATGAATTTCTTTAAATTCCTATATGGATTCATTTTTTTGCAATGATTCCCTCTGATCCTATAACTTCCTTTTGTCATCTATGCTTAATGTATCTTAGAAATCTCATGCCTTCTGATCTCATGAATTTTCCTCTCTGACCCGAGCTCTTCCGTTCCCAATATATGTTGCATCCTTGTTTTTTCCTTCACACTCTGATCCCCTTGCTCATAAATTCCCCTGTATCTACTTGCACTACTTGATGATCCAAAATTCTTAATAAAGTGCTTTTTCCAAGTATGCTTTTGCTATTGCATCCATTTCAATTAGTTCCACATCCATTTCAATAAGTTCCATGCAATTCTGTATTGGTGTGCTCCCTTTTCTCCTGTAGTAATTTGAAGTAATCAATAATATTTTTCCAAAATTTTTCATTTTCATTGCCAATATTGTTCTCGGCTACTAAAACAAGAGGAAGAATTAGTTTTCTCCTCACAAAACACAAGCACCAAATCCGTCACCAAGAGCTAAATATTGAAGCGAGGTGTCTTAGAGCGAAACATATCATAATCCATCTGCGGCTATAAATTCTTACGTCTCCATATCTTTCTTTCGATTTGCTCTTTATTCCATATGGTTAGCTACCTCAAGGACTAGTTGCGCTAGGGACACACCACTGTGCAAAAACCTTCCACATATAGCAATAATGTAGGCCATTTGAGATCCTCGGGCACGTTGAGGTGTATCACATTATTTTACTTACTTATGGGTGTTTTTTGACCTTCAAAAAATAGCCTTTAGTAGTGAAATGTTTCACTTTTTAAATCTGGGCAATTTTTAGGGCATCCAATCAAGGTTGATCCACATTCATGTAGTGGTCATTTCAAGTTCTAGATATTGGAGATGCCTTGTCCCAAATGCCTTCTCCTCAATATCATCCAGAAATAACATGACCATCGTCCATATCTATGAAAATACATGCTGAATTTTGATTGGATGCATCACAAAACAGGGGGCATCCCAGCCCATTCAAATCTCAGTTAGAGAACCTGATTTTCTCTGTTTCTCCAGGTTTGTAACCCGTGCCCATGTCATCACCATACTGATTTCTTAACCCACATCTAATTTCATATCTTATTCTTCAGATTCACACTACTCAGGCCAACCTCTCTGGCATAATCATATGTTGTTCTTCACATACACACTACTCAAACCACCCTTTCTGGCATAAAATTTAATGCCTTCTCATGCTAATATTAGCAGATAAATATCTTTGTCAGTAGCTACGTGGTTTATGTAGCTGCCCAGAACATTAGATGTATCCTTGACATGCAAATTTACACTTTGAAAAGTTAGTCTGCTACCATCAATCATGCTTTCCAGACTGAAACTTAGTCTAGGCTGATCTTACTTCCTATATCTCACTTAAATCAAATCCTTGATTTGTCCGTGTTGTACACCTTTCTTTTGTTGCTCCATTTTTAAATGTCCTTCTCATTCCCTACTTGAGTGCTTCCAATCCACATCACACACTATTTTCAGTATGCATATGAATCAAACCCAACATGAACCTGCTTTACACATCCCAACACAAAACCCATGACAGGTTTTAGACAATGACTTCACCCAGAACGTTGCTACTTCTGAATGCATATGTTTCTGTCCACCTATGGACATATGTATTTTTTTGCTTCATAACTTTCTTCCTTCCAGTATTTTTATTACCATCTGCAAACTGCATCAGGAATCCCTGTTATGTCTTCTATGTACCATAGTTACATATATTGTGTCGACAAATATATCACCGAGGATTTCTCGCTTCTGTAAGCTAACCAACATCAAGGTACATATAGGGATTGTGTGCTTGGTTAAATGCCAATCCCATACCTTCATACATGATAGAATCTAGTGGCAATGTTGCAATCCTAAAATACTGAATATAAAATTCTATTGTTTGCCTATGAAATCTAATGAAGTTGAAACCACTCGCAAACATCCTAAAATAATTAATTGTAATGTTAAATAAGTAAAAAGATATAAAATGAAAAATAAGGAGACTGTTTGACTTATCTCCTCTCTACCTCTTTTTTATTATTATTATAAATAATTTGTCTTCCCTAAGTTCAAACTTGCAAAGTATTAAATCTTTTCTTTTTATGATAATATTTTTTATTTAAAATTGTTAAAACTTGTAGTGAAATCCAAAGTCCATTCACATGCCTCATGTTTTTAGTGCTTCATGTTAATTTTCTCTCATGTTTGACACATTCTTGGCAACAACATCCTATTCTTATCTTTGTGCCAATGATGCTTTCACTAATCACAGTGACTACCCATTTTCGTTGGAAGTTTATAACATGGCTCTAAACTATCTAGATCCCATCGAACCTTTGATACAATATAAGATTATGTACACTCATACTGTAAAGTATATAAATTATCCTTTGTTGAGTCCTTTTTATTTGTTTCAAGTTAATCATTTTCTTATTCATCTGATTCCTTGTCTAAATTCCAAGCAAAAATACTACTTACGTTCTTTGTTTTTTTTGTGTACGGTTGCTTGGACTCTACAGTCCCAATTCTTATAGCCTAAATTCTCACAATAAAAGGTTATTAATTACGGCCTATTTTGCAAATATTATATAAAAGTTTAATTTTTAACTTTGAACTTTGAATTTTGAACCAACCTTCCAAGTTTAAATTGTTGATTCTATCTGACAACTCTTTGGTAATGAATATGATGTTCTGTTTCATTTCATGGTTGAAGTTATCTATTAGAGTTTGTTAATGGAAAATGTTATATATTGAAACTTCAAGTTTGATGGTATTGATGATAGATCATTTGATTACAATTTTATAAGTGATAGCTACTAGATGACTGATGTTATATCCATACTAAATGGTTAAATATATGTTTTCATGTTTTCTATAGATATTTTGGCATTATACGTGTTTTTTAAAATATATGCATCAAAATATAATAAAACATGTGTTATATAAAATGTGTTCCACTCCCCACTCCCAATAGCCTTGGCACAACTACTGCCCATGAAAAAAAGATATGACATTGTTCAGATATATAGCAGCAAGAACTTGTCAACATAAAGATTTAATATGGACCTCAAATGACAAATATATATGCAAATCTTGTTGGTTGCAACAAGAATAATTCACCCCTTCTTGATATGGTTTTATAATTTTCAAAGAACACATGTTAATACATCACGTTCCCAGCCCATACTATTTTGAATTTTCCAGCAATGCAAGATGCAGGCCTCACATAGATAACTGATAAATGATATCAATCTGTAAAATGTAAAATAATGTAATATAAATTTATGACTGCTAGCAAGGGGACAAATTAGTAATGGAATAATTATTGGTTTAAGGGTCAATCAATCAGGGGTTGAGTTCACCTGGAAAGGGGCAAATCCTGGAGGATAGTCTCACACCAGTCAGAATAAAGGCTTTCTAGGTGAAACATATGCATTTAAGTTTTTGTACTCAAGTCATGCATGAATACTCTAAACTCTAGAGGCATTCTTGAAAAATTTGATCCATTGACCATGTTCCTTCTTGGAAACATATAATAATCAAACAATACGTTTGTAGTAATGACATGAACATGGCAAGGGTAGCGAATTTTGTACTGTCATTTCTTACCTAGTTCATTTGTCTTAAATCTTACACTATTCAAGTTGTCGCCCTCTATCGAGTATTGGAGTATTTGTAGCCTTATTCATTTAATGTAATGCTGACTAAGATGCTTTAATTATGTAATCAAAATATCACTACTGAAGAGTATTTGTTAATTATTTACTAGATAATTTAATGTACCCAACTTTATTTTTTGTTGAGAATATACAAGGTTACTTGCTATTTTGATGTCCAATTGGGAGTATGAGTCTCCAGGAATTATCTATGCAATACAATTGATGTAATTTCCTATTACATTACTCTATCAATTCCATCCATAGTGAAATCTAAGTATTTTAGGCACTGACATTCAGAGTGTAGGTATCCATATTACTCTAGATTTCAGTGCATCATCTTGGCTAACTTCAAAATCTTAAGAGAAAAGATTAAACCAACACGAATTCCATAGCTACAATATAAAGTGAGATGGAAAAATCATTTCTTTGCACAAACGTGATACCATAGCATTAAGGCCAAGTGATAATATAGAAGCAGAGAGAGTTTAGAAAGATTATTAGTACCCTTCTGTCAATCTCATAAAAACATGATAACAAATTGTCATTCAGACAAGCATATTATGCTCAAAAGTTTTCCTCTGCAATCATTAGTAAAATATCTACCTATCAGACTTACTAGGTCAATGCCAACATTAGAGCCTGGAGACAAGACATTAGTTAACAATTCACTGATAGTGGGGACCCTAGCAGTGCTTGCTTGCATAAGCATCCAATCAGGACCTAATTGGTTCTCTGCCTACAAACAAGTTGTTCACTTTTGAGTACAAAAAAAAGTAAGATTTACTTATTCAAATATGCCTTGCCTAACAGTAAATTCTCTTATATGCAATATGGATATCTGATTTGTAAATGATGATATACATGAATAAATAAATCGCTGCTAATGGTAAATATATAATGTCAATAAGTTTAAAACATGTCCTTATCTTTTTAGTGCTACCATTGGCTTCATGTTTTCCTGTTTTGCTTTTACCTTTGCTAGAGAAATGATACTCACAAATCTGCAGTGCCATCTAATGTTCAAAATTCTTGAGTACTCATGAGTGGACTTTTTGGATGAAATGGAAGAATCAAGAGAAATTGATAAACTTATAGTTTCTCATGAAAGGTACCTTAATGCGTTTTTAGAGAAGTCACTTCTTGGGGAACGATCTCATCATTTATATAAAACAATGTTTTCATTGTTGTCATTGTTTGATCTCATTTTACGCTTAAGGAGCCATGGGGATAGATTATATGAAAGTGTCCATGAAATGCAGGTGAGGTATATTGTTTCATTTGGTATCTTTGTTCATAATAGTATGTCATAGGACCAACAAAGTTTGTTATATATTTTACATATTTATGCCATGTATTTCACACTAACGTGTGGATTTTTGCACTTATTTACAATAGAGTTGAAACATATTCAAGGCAAAGTCCAAGAATTTTTTCTTTATTGTAACAACATCTCCATACCTTTGTAACTTTATGTTTGTTTCCTTTTGACTCAATGGCCTTATGCCTTTACCTAGAAGTGCCTATAGTGCACTGTGATTACTGTAAGGTATGCCACAACTTTCTTATTGGGAAATTGGAAGACATTGAGATAGATTGTGTATACATGTTAAAATAAATGGATTTCCAACACACAAGAATATAATTTAGAGATCATAGAACTTGATATAATTGATTGATCATAATATACTGCATAGATAAGAGTCCTAGGTCTGATCACCAAAAAAACACACGAATATTAAATGGAGGTCATAGCAATTGACGTAATTAATTGATAAAAGCATACCATGTAGATGAGAGCTCCAAGGTTGATCACGAGAATGGGAGGTCTGATACCCAACACGATGATGATACCTAAGTGTTGTGAAGGGGATCTCTATATATTCCACAACGTCTATGAGCATCTCCAACCAAATCCACATGATCTCATCCTTTTGTGTTAAGGAGACCGCATCTGTTTGATTTTCATTTTATTTACAGTGCCAATAAAACCATACATGCCAAAAGTTACAATATTCCATATCATTAAGAAAGAGACAAAATGTTGTATAGGACACAAGGACATCATGGCAAAACACACATTCAAATAAGACTATGAGAGCCATCATCCAAAGTAGATTCCTTTTTTCCTTGGAAATAAATTCCCAGGAAACATTTGGCACTTTCTCTCATTCTGAGGATGGTACCCAGTGTGAAGTAGGCTATATATACTTAGTGTGACGAAACCCATGGGAATCAAGCTAGGGACTTGCACAATGTGCCATATTACTGGCAACATCCTAGCAATAGTTGCACTAATTGATTGAGCTAACCCTCAAGGCCAAGCAAGGTATATTCTTGATAACATATGGAATTGTTTTATAAATGGCCACTTAGGCATTGTTTGTAAGTTATATTTGGAGCATTAAATCTAGAGGATTTTTTGAAACTGGGAGTAACTAATCCCACCCTACTTTTGGATTTTGGTTGAAAGTTAATGGTTTTGTTTCTATGTATATGAGTTCTACTTCATTGCAATGATAGTTCTAGTCACAAAATAACCACAATGTGAATAAAATCAAAGAACTAATTTGGAAATTGCATTGAAGCTAGGGACAAGCACAACTGACTAGTCATTATGTCATTATCTAGCTCCTAGAAAGAGCTCTATTGAAGAGTGTGACAAAAAGAATTTTTGAGTTTCTTTTTTAAAATAAAAAATCTAGAAAGGGACAATTCTCTAATAGTTTTGTACTCAGCAGTCCTGTTGACCTATTTTTGTGGTCATTAGTTGGACATTAATAAAAGTATATTATATTTGTGATGACATCGTTGTACTCAGCAGTCCCATTGACCTACTTTTCTTGTCAGTAGTTGGACATTAATAAAATGATCTTATCTGATCTAACCAACAAGCCAAATATATGTGCAGCATTAGTGGAGTTGTTTAAGTGGTTTCAATGTTTTGATTGTAACTTACTTGCTTCTCAGTTGTTTCATGAATGGGCAAGCTGAATATAATCACAAGGGTAAATTTGATATATTATTTGGCTTTCTCATTGAATAAAGGTATAGAAAATCCATAGTTTATTATTTGAAATAAATGTGTGTTCTGAATTGTGCTATTTTTATATCGTGATCTTGCAGGAAGTTTCTAAATTTTACACATCTTTTCCCTGAGATATGCCAACCGGGCCCTTGTCCATCAACTGAAACATGCCATAAAAAGGTGTGCTTTTGGTGATGGATAACCAATCAAGAAACTTTATTATTCCTTTAACTTTATGCTTTCTAATATGATACCAACTAGAAATGTTATAACTTCATACTTGTCTTATGCATAATATCAATGAGAAATACAAAATTAGGATGATGCTATATTTAGTATTTTAAGTAATCATCCCTGTTGTTTATCATAAACATGATCATGTGATGCAAGATTCCAATTTGTCAATCTATAGTGTTGTTTTCTTCCTTGAAGTTGCTTGTCTGCCAACCAGAATGATGTGTTGTATGATGTAGCATTCTCAAGGCATTCAAAAATGAGATATTCACACTCTCCTCAAAATTGATACTTTTGTTCTGTTTTCTTCCACTGAGAAAGTAAGATTTTGGTGGCATTTGACTAGGTTACAGTTCGTTGTTCTTGTCAACGCTGAAAAAAGAATGGATTTGCATGGATTTTCAAGTTGCACATATTAATTCAAATCATTCATCAAAGGAGGTTACAAAGAGTGTGTTTGGATTAGGACTTCTACCTTGTGACAAGGAGTGCAAAAAATTATTGGAACAAAAGGCGATCCATTCAGAGTTGTAGTAGCGTAAACAATTGCTTGCTAAGGTATGCACTATAAATCTTTGTGAACTTAAAGAACACAGAGATCCTGGTTTACTATGTAGTGTGTAGTATGTCTTCCATATTCCCTATTGCATGCATTTTTATAGTGTTATCTAATCTCAAAGAACTGGACAATGATAGTGCCAATTTATCTTAACTCAAAAATCATGATTTCAGATTGCAATGTCAAATATAAAAGCCTATAAAATAGAAATTACAAGCTCTAGAGCTCAGTCAGTGTAGGGTGTTACAAATTCAACTGGAATGTGTGATTAAAGCCCCAAAAAATAGGCTAGCCCAGCTGCAATCTAGAGGTGTTACCCACTTTTACCTTGATAAATACCTCTCTACACTTCTAGTTGGCTCTTCTCCAACTCAAGGGGGGCTTCCCTAGGATATGATTTCTAGGCTATGATGACGAGGGATCAAAGGTGATTTTAAGAGCTATCACTAGCAAAACTTGAGTTCTTCTACTGTAGTATAGGTGATGGGAGGACCAGGGAGGCCAGTGCCAATCCCCAACGGCAAAATGGCGTCAAGAGGAAAAAATACCAATGCAAGAAGGAAGTTCATGAATGGTTAGGGAGAATTGAATTGAAAGATTTTGGTGTTCAACCCTAGCCCGGTTTCAATTTAAATTTATGGAAAATTTAAAAGCCCAACCCAATTTAGAAGAGTGTTGTAACTTCACTTAAATTTCAGACTTTAAAATACTAATTGAACATCACTTTTAACAGAAAGGATTTATATAATAAATGCACACCATGAAATTTCAAGACTCAGAATTTTTCGGCACATTTTCCCAGTCAAAACCCAAAATGGGAAAACCTGTTAGAGAGAGAGAGAGAAAGGAATTTTATTTCATTCAAATTCAAAGCTACAACAATAATGCACATACCTGAGTAGATAATCCATCCATAAGTCTATGGATTTCTATGCTACAAATTTTTATCTTAGAGCACTCAATATTACGTAACATCTTATTCTTGTGATATAAGGAGTTGAAAGTCCCAAAGAAAACCAAATATTCCATGCTGGATTTCCATATATCCAAGGATCCCCAGAAACAAAATCCTTGCATTGAAGAGATCTGCAGAAGATACTGAAGCTAAGAACTGTTGTAAGGTAAATGCTCTCTTGCAAACATATAGTGTCCAAATATATGTTTCATGTTCTCTTTTGTACCACTATACAAACAAGCCATTAGAAATCCCACTTTAATATTTATCTAGCCTGTGTGCTTTCTAGACCATGAAAGCGAACCTGCCATCCAAGTAATCTAAGCTTATAAGGCATAGACCAGATCAACTTAATTCTCTCCAAACTAGCAATCTTCATTATTCGTAGTTGACCGTATGTGATTAAGCTTGTCAGCAATGTTGAACGTGGGTATAATATATCTTTGTAGAGATATTTTGAGTCAAAATGAAGTATACTCAACTTCTCCATCTTTGTTTACTACCCCCAATTGCTACTTTAATGTAGAATCATGTTAATAACCTCCAGAGAGTCTGTACTAACTCTGTTGAATTGTAAATTCTAGTTATACCTATTAGTTTCACCCGCTAACCCTATTTTCTCTACTAGCTTATACTTGGTCACTTTCAGGGATGGAATCCTTTCAGGTATTGGATTTACACTAATAATCAAAGGATTTCCTTTCTTTAACTGAAGTTTGGTGTTGAACCAATTTGAGCCAAGTCATCTTTTACCTCTTGAAACTCAACATGTTCTATAGACTAACTGTTGAAATGCGGTGAGAAACCTTAATCTTTTGCACTGAGTTTCTCTCTTATTCAACTTGCTTGGGGCATGATGGAAGATGCAACTAATTGACCAACCTCGAGGAAAAGTCTGTAGTGGAAGGATTTACTTTCATAATATAAAACTTGTATACACTTATAATAATATCGATTCAGAATTGTCTTCTTTGGTAACGCTTTATCCAATCCACCTCATAGAAATTCCATCAAAATCAAGGAGCCCTTGTTTTTCCCTACTTTCAGTCAAGAGAATGGATTCGATTACTGAGTTACCCAGTGCTTCCAACAAGTATACAGGGAGATTGACTTCCTCACCCATACAAGCATGGAAGAGATAAGTGTGTTTTAATGGTCAAAATATTGAAACCTAGGTTGGAAAAGGAGGCTAGAATTTCCCCAGGATCAGGGACCATTCTTTAATTTCAATTTCTATCTTTAGGAAAAATTGAAATGGAAATGAAAGCCACAACGTAAGATAGCTCAAATAGAAAAAAAGTATTTACTGGGAAGGGTTTGTGGTCTTTTATTTTCTATCAACTTAAACAGACTCTTATATTATGTAATAGAACATATATTGTATATCTATACATTTACAATATACATGACAGATGCATAAATATTGGATTCTGAATGAAAATTAGAACTAACTCTTCAACTTCTTGTAATCACCTGAACCTCCTAATTTTAACTACTTTTATTCCTGTTCTTCATGCATCTGCATCTGCAAGCTTCCTCAATGGCAAGTGCATATGCCATTGACACTTTGTTGAGCCACATACTTGTCTTGTGGTTCAGCTACAATCCGCAAGCAACCTTTTTTAATGGACATACAGATTCCCATTGTTCTATCCACAAAACCTTTTATCTTGCAAAATATACTAAAAATTTAAAAGCATCTCTTGCACAAACTTGAGTTTGAGAATCACTTTTATACTCAGAAGTTTCTTATATTGTTGTTTTTTACCCACATATTTTCCCAACAATAGATACAAAGTTGTTTTCTGTTGATTTGAGTTCAGAAGAGGGCTAGGAATCGAATCAACAACCTGGAATAGTCCTTATCCATGCTCAATTATACTATGAAACAACCTAGATTTTCCTCTTATGCTAATTCAAGGTCTGAAATGTGCTTAAAACTGCCTAACTTGTACCCAAAATGTGCCAAATGACCTTCTTCATCACTGCTAAAGGGTTAAAACCCAGAAAACAACCAAATGTTACCCCCTATTTGCATGGGTGGTTATTGAACATTCAATTGTTGCATGGGTGGTTATGGGTGGTATGAAAAAAGCAATAAAGATGGAGGTCAATTCACTTATTCCACAATGTGGTTTGATTTAGTATTAAGCAAAGTTTTTCTTGATAGGGTACTCTCAGACATCAATAAATTCCAATGGACATACCCAATTTCTAGACTATGAAAATATTAGCTTCAAGTGCAGATGTTTCCATGGCATAGATCACTTGATGGATAATGGCATCCTGCTCCCAAAAGCTTTCACAGAAGGACAGTGAGAAGAAATATTAATTGAATCCTCCTTCCTCAGATGAATATGGTTTCCAAAAAAATTAGAAACTATGAGAGAAAAATTCCAAAGTTCAAAAATCAAATTTAAAAAGAAAAGGGGACTCACATGACGGGAAATGGCTCTCGTAGCTAGGACCAATAACCCCAATAACCGTAACAGAAATCACAACTAATATACAAAAATGAAAAAAAATCCTCTATTCATCAAGGCTTCCCTCTGTAAGACAAAATGTCTGTTTACAGAGGAAGTCTCAAGGAAGAAAACAGATTCAAACCCTGATCAGGAATTGTTTATTTCTGCTTCAGAAAGGTATATCCATGATGATTGTACATTTCTTTCTTGATAATAATAGAGAAAATGTGTATATTGCAACAAATATAGGACAACAAGAGGTCAGGTAGTATCAATATGAACATTGAAATTTATTACAGTGTTGGGTGACCAAATGGATAAATGCAACCTTTTAGAAAAAATCACAATTCATTAGTTACAATATAAACCAATTGCATTCAAGTTTGTACTAGTTTCGGAATACTATAATTCTTATCTTAGATCTAAATGGATCAAATTAGGGATTAAAAACATTCGGTTGATCAGAAAGCATTTCCTTGAGAAAGAAGCATGTCTAATATTTACTAAGGTACACATGATGGAATTTACATGCATAACAAGTGTAATGGCACTACCTGACATTTGAGGTAACATAAAAAGAAAGTTTTTCAAGCTGTGTTCTGGAAGCAATTTGGAATACTTGCTATAAAGATGACTCATGTTAAAAATTCCAATGAGCAAGATTTAGTTAAAAGACCAGGGAAAATTCCCAATGAGTTTGACAACCCATGGAAAAATAAAAGTTGTATAGCAACTCTATTGATGGAAGCTGAGTTTTCTTTTGAAGATCATGGAAAATTCTAGCCAGCTCAAGGAAACTAATGAAGTATCAAAACCTATAGTGTTACTTTCTATCGTTGTCTTACACTAGCTAAAACCTACTCACTTCTAATAAGAATTCCAGTGAGAGATTCCCAACCCACTAGGTATGCTTCTACTCCTACCAGATGGCATGAAACTACTCTCTTTTATATTGTTTCCTTTTGAAAAACTGCCTTTAGTTTCTCATTTTCTATTTGTGTACAGTGAACTCATGATTATGTACTAAAGTTTATTTTTGGTAAAATTTACCTGCACTACTACATCTCAATTTGGTCATGTATGGTCTAACATAGGATGGCTCATTGTGAATGTTTATATATTTATAGTTGAAAGTGTAATTTTTGCAAATGTACGGGCATATTATCAACATCAGCCTCAACAGGTTGCAAATAACATGTTCAGCCAAAGGGATTCATCGGATGGTTATCAGCAATAGACACGACAACCATATCAACAACAAAAGCAGCAGCAACAATCTATGCTCCAACCACAGTATCAAGATGGTAAAGGAACTCATTTCTATATCTTGCACTTGTGTAACATGTGTAATGTCATTGGATATTTTGCATTCTTTCTTATTGCCAATATTTTATTTTATGCAAAATATAGCTTATTTTCTTCCTCAATATCTAATGTCATTGAAGTGTTCACATAATATAATTTATTCATAAAATAGTGTCTTTGGTTCTTAATTAAAACCGTGGTTTAAAAACATTCTCAGCATCCATATGGACAATATTATGTACAACCAACACAAAATTATGTAATATTATATAAAGTTATTTTTATGAATCCATGATTGTGGTATATAAAATTTAAGGCATTGATAAGTGATATGCCTATATTTAAATTTTGAATTCCTATAGCATTCTCAAAATACTTATTACTATCAGCAGCAGGAGCATGCCCAACAGAAATAGGTATTGCCAATGTATTTGGCAATTATGTATTATGATATTGCAATCTGACGGATTGATTGTATGGTAGGAACATAACTTGTTTTTATGGTGGGTTTCTCCAATGGGAACACAAATAAGGAAATATTTAACATTATGTTTTATGAAATCAGGTTTTGCCCATATATTTCTATTTGAATACTTTTGTGATTGTGTGAAGTGTATACTACATTGTAGTTTTTGTTGGTCCATTTTCATTTGCAATTTTTTTGTTTGTCTCACAATATTTTTACTTAAAAATAAAAAGCTCTATTAAACCAGAGTTTGTGAGCTCCTATTTCCCTTGTAAAGAGACATGACAGGGACAAATAAGGAGTTGCAGTCCCTGGAACTTAATAACTTCATGTTGAAGTATGGAATTAGTTTCAGAGTATCAACATTTATCAATAATTGTTACTATAACTATTTTGAGCAAGATATATCGTGACAACAGATTTAAATTCAACATCTTAGCAAGTAAGAAGGATGAAAACAGTCCCAATAGTAATTCTTGGTGCTTCTAAGCCCTCAAACAACCTCCTCTTTCAAATATGGGCATTATTTTAGGCCATTCTCTCAAGTAGCAGTCATAAGCAATCCTAAAAATATTAAAGTTTGAGTCATGAGAAAGGATGTGCTAGCAATGGAGAGGAGTTTAGGGTTATTATTCATGATGAATATGTGAACAATAGTGTTGAAGAGGGTCCATCAAATATGAGCACAACTAATGCTCTTTTGAGCATACCTTAGCCCCTAATAGTCCTAAAATAACATAAAATCACAACCATGAATAATTTTGACTTTCTAAGCACATTTGGGGACTGTTATGTCATCAACTAACCCTAAATAGCCCCAAATATTTGATGTTGGGTGTAATTCCTGGGCATATTTGTGCATGAAACAACTTTGTGGTGATTTTTGGGTAGTTTTGGTACCTTTTACACCTTTATAACAACAATGGTGAGCAACAAAAGGACCAGACTTTCAAATATGTGCATGAATGGGGCATATCCATGGTAAATCAGTAATTTTGTGTGGTTTACTGGCATTTTGGTTGAAGTTCAGACCCCATGCAACATCTAATTAGTGGTTTGGGCATGTTGTAGCCCCAATATGCCTTTGAAACAACATTTGGGGCACTTTTTTGTCATGAAACAAGGTATAAAAGGACCTAAAGGCTACAATACAAATATGGGTAAATTTCAGAACTCAAAAGAAAATGCTTGACAGTCAGGAGAGTGTAAACAACCATGAAAAATAGATCTGGGCACTTATAAGTTAATTATGGGTAGATAATAGCCATTTTGCAATCCTAATGATTATCTCTTTGACAAAATTCAAGCGTAAAAGAAGTATAAACAGTCCTAAACATGAAATATGGACATACACTGACTTGTCTCATCCTTCTAGCAGCCATCATTGTAGATCTGGGTGCATTTTGTGCCCTAGAACAACATAATGAAACCCTGAACTTTGAATGTGGGCAGTCTTGAGGTCATGGCAACAACAATTCTAAGCATATCTATGTGCATCAAAACCTTAAAACATCCCTTCCATCACACTCTATCAGACCTGTGGAGATGTTTTGATGGATCTAATGGTTGTGGTTTAACATTTCATCCCTTTAGGACTTGTCTTCTAGCATCATCATCCCTTTGGAGTATTTTTCACATGGTTCTGTTAAATTTTCATATGCTAAGCTAGATCATTAGTATTTAATTTCGATTTCATAACAAAATCATATAAACAGGATCACTGAAAGATAGACAAGAACAACCATACAAAAGGAACACAAAGATTTATCCTGGGAAAACCCTAAAGGGAAAAACCCAGCAAAAGCTTCCTCAATATAGATGCCCAAAAAAGGTAAAAAAAGGTAAAACCAACAAGGAGATCAAAAACCTGATCCTCCTCCTTCTCTAGCTACTTCTCTCCTCCACAAGTGCGCTACACAAGTGAGTGTGTGTGTCACAAATGAGGAGAGCTACACCTCTATTTATATTCATCTGTTCACTTCAATTAACTCACCTGACATGTAGGCTTGAGTTAATCACACTGGGGTGCTAATGACCCACCTTTACAATTAGAGGGGACTACCTCATGACTCTTATTATTTCTTTCGATTAGAAGCATCGGGGTACAAAGTAATACAAGTGGTTCTCCCAATAGGACCCTTGGGGACGACAAAAGATACATATAGAATATTCTTCGAAGTTACAATATTTCAACAGGTTCATACCCTATTTTATGAAGAACATTTTTTTAATTTGGAGGTTGTTATATAGAGTGATAACTTAAACAATCACTTAAACAACAAATAAGTTTAAAAAATCCATCCAATACCCAGAAAGATAATCATAAGAAAATACATAAATTTGGTTTCTGGTGTTATTTTTAAAATTTGATTGTGTAGGAAACATATATTTCACTTGTACAACATTGTTCCTCCAAAAGAAAGGAAACATAGAACGGAGCATATGAAAACCTTCTTAAGGTATAGCCACTGAATCACCAAGTATTAGAGGGGAAGAGTTGGATTATTGAGGAAATGGAAATGCTACACTTGCATAATGCAGCTCATAAAAGCTAGAAGGTGTTTGCGCATGTGTTGTCTGAAATTGTGCTCATGAAGTTGAGGAAATAGGTATGCTATGTAGTTCTTTATTCTTTGTTCTATATTGTTGCCACATTTTCCTTATGGAATTAATTTAGCTGCAACATTTTATTCACATGGAATATGGCAGTTCTATTTGATGTAGAGTTCGAGATTCATTAGCCATGTATATAAAATATGGTGTGCATAGTATTCTATCTGATTTGTTTTCAACTGTCCTTCTCCCAAGGTTTCAAATCATGCCTAGTTTTCCAAAGAAAAATATAGAAAGACAGCCTCACCCTTTACTCTATGGCCCCATGAATATGCTTACATCCAATGTTGTTGGGGATCATGTAGATATCCCAGTGCAAGCACTGCAACGTCACCCTGGGAAGCGAATAAACATTATGAATTGGAATCACAATATATCCTAACCATTTGTCCTTGTGGATACTTATTAGCTTGATGGGAGAATGAACTTTTCTCATTCCATGGTGGATAGGATCCATGTGAAGCACCAACTATTGGGTTGATCATCCTCTCTTGATTATCCTTATTGCTCCATTTATACATGGCTCTAGGATGATCATGCTTATCTACTATATCATTGGCATCCACACTAAGATAATTGTTGTTGATAGGTCTCATATAGTGGTACACTTACGGTTTCTAGGGAATAATGATTTTTGCAATCCCATTAAGCCAATTTCTTGAGTTTTGTTTAAAATTCCTAGAAAAGGTTTATGGATTTGATAACCTGCTTGATCATATATTATGAACTTATACAATCTATCATCCTTTGTTGACCATTAGATACTCAAAGTTGTGTATTGATCATTTTTACCATTATAGAGGAATCTGTAAGTTAGGTTCCCAAATTCTTAAAGGGTGATAGCTCAATGGAAGAGTGCCTGCCATACAAGCAAGAGGTTGGTGGTATAATTCCTCCATGCCCTAATGATATTATAATATTGATTTAAAACAACTAAACTAGTGACCAAAAACTTAGAGATGCGAAACTAGGCATTAAAAAGGATGCAACATGTGGCACTAATGATGAATCCAAACACAGCGTTGATATGGTAGAAAAATAAGATGTGAAACTAGGCATTAAAAAGGATGCAACACGTGGCGCTAATTATGAAGACAAGCATGGCATTGATATGGTATCAAAATAAGAAGTTACTTTGGATGCAAAACATGACGCTACATAGGAAGCAAAACATGGTGCAACAATAGAAGAAATATTTGGCGTCATTTTGGTAGGAAAACACGATGCAAAAAAGGAAGCAAAAAATGGTGCAAATTTAGAAGCGAAAATTGGCACATATTTGGAAGTAAAACATGGTGCAAAATGGGGTGCTAAAGTGGTAGAAAAAATGGATGCAATATTGGATGCTAATTTGGATGCTAACATGGTGCTATTAAGGATGCAAATATGGCACTAATGGGGATGTCATTGAAGAAGAAAAGAGGACACTCACTAGGAAGAAAAATAGGACGTTATTTAGGAAGCAAACCTCGACGTTGTTTAGGAAGCAAAGTCGGACGCTATTCTAGAAGCAAAAATATACTATTCTAGAAGAAAAAAGATAGATGCTATTTTAGATGTCATAAAGGATGCTATCTAGGAAGCAAAAAAAGACATTTTCTACGACGCTTTAAGTTTTGTCCATGACGCATCCTATTTAGTGTCTAGTTTCACGAGTCAATGTAAAAAAAATTTACACTAAAAATGGATGTTAAATGGGACGTTAATTCCAGGATTTGTTGTAGTGATTCTAGAATCAAGCTCCTCAGCATCGCACTGGTATATCCACCCCTTGGTAGTTCATTGGTTTTGACAATTCGACAAATGAAATCAAAATAAGAAACCATAATGGAATGTACTACATTTTTCCTTCAACTATTATGCATCTTCTAATAAATCATTCAGTAAATAATGTGACCAGTTCATATGAACTTCCTCCACACATAGCTCAGCCGCTATGATCATACCTAGAGTACATTGGTTTGGATGCATATTCCATAACAGTTTGGTAGCTAAAATTTTAGTTGCAAACTAAATAATGATGGTCATTGATGGAGATTATTAAAAAGCCTCTAGTATCTCTAGACAAATCATATGTATCTTTTATCTTGCTAGATAGCATAGTGTCCTGGTATTTTTTGAAAAATGACATTGGGTCCATTTCTGCAAGTGGTAGTATTGTAATTGTTGCTATCAGCTCGACATCCACAAAAATCATTTTTTTTATCTATAGGCAGCCACCGTGGAATGATACCAGTAACTATTTTACACACGCATTCACCTCTATTCTTCAGTTGAAATGCAGCATATACATCAGTGACAGTAAACCTTCCTCATCCAATCCTCTTGCCCATTCCATAGGAGCTAGGCTCTTTGGGACATCTAGTGTATCTTGTATAACAACCATGCAGTTCTTCATTTACAAATTTGGATATTTGTGTGTGTCATGATCGACAAAGGTCATATTCTTAAGGTTTGGAATAATATTCTGGGACACCTAAACTCCTTCCAGCACAGTTGGTTCTACTTGTGGCTACCATGCATTCTTCAGAACTCTAATTTTTGGTGCAACAAATTGTCTTGGTGTAACATATGGTGGCATAATAGTCGCAAACCCTGATTCTTCCTCCTCCTCCAATGGTGGTGTTGTTGTTGCTTTCTTATGTCATCTTCTAAAATATTTCCCTATTGTTGTACCATACGGGACCGCTGGGTCTAGTCTTAACCTAAATTTAGGGATAAATGGAACTTGTTCAGCTTCTTCCATAAGCACAGCCTACGGTGGAACATATACAGTAGTGTCTTCCATAATGGGTGTGGGTGATGCAGTCGCGACACTAGATTCTACAGTTCTGCTTGTACCAGAAATTGAAATAACCATGCTCCATGGAAAACTCAGTTCATCTCTTGCAATTGAAAACAAAAATATCTCTCTCGAATGTAGCAGAATAAAATGCATAATAGGGTGTGAACGGTGATAACTTCTAGCTGTTCGTTCCATTAGTCCTCCACATGAGCGGGAAATAAATGGAAATGTAGTTTTCATTTCCGTCACATGGGTTGATCACCCAAATGATTATTAGGAAATGTTTATGCATGTCGCCGCTCACCTATCACATCAGTGGAATTTATTGTACAATAAAGATGTAAGTGACCAAAAATAACACCACCAAAATCTCTCGTGCCTTATATTAATTACAGCTTCCTTTGAATTAATTACAGTCAGCTATCATTTTTGCCTCTCTATTTTAACTTATGAAAGCATCTCTCTTCCTGCAATCAGTATCCATCATTCAAAATTTTCCTTTTCTTGCGACAGATGAATTTTATTCACCGGAATTTCCTTTCTTGCAACAAACAAAGAATATGTGACAATTTTCCTCTCTCTACGATATACTAGTACTCTGTGACACTTTTTGCTTCTTCTTTGCGACAACTCATTTTCTGCGATTAAAACAAAAAAATTTAGAGGATTTTGTTTTTCTTTTTCTTTATTTTCTCTTTTATTTTTCTCTTTTTTTCATTTGACCAAGTCGCAGCTATATTGATAAGTATTTATCTTACTTACGTTTACCAATCGTTTGACAGGTGTTCCATTCAACTTCTACAATTGCATTGCGCCTCCGTCAATAATATGTGTTACAATATATGGTCCTAAAAAGTGTGTTTGTAGCTTACCCAGATGCTTGAAGAATTTCCTATCATACACAAGAACAATTCCTCCATTATGAAATTGCTTGTTCTTGCTGTTGCGATCATTCCATACTTCCTGTCGATTTTTCTCAACATTTTGATGATATCCTACAACAAAACGATCTTATTACAATTGTAGCAGTTGGGACAGTATTTCCTCGACAACAGCAACATATGACCTCTACCTGATCACAAAAATACTTAGGATAGGTACAATGTATTCCATCGACATAACAACTTCTTGTCCATATACCAATCGAAATGGAGTTCCCCATGTCAACTTATTACAATTCGTGCGATATGCCCACATTACTGCAGAAATTTTTCGATCCCAATCATCTCTTTGGACATTGCAAATCTTTGTCAATGCATTCTCTAGGATTTTGTTAAATTCTTCGATGGCACCATTCGCTTGAGGGTGATATGGAATTCTCTCTCTATGTTGGATCTGGAATTCTTCCGTCATTTCCTCAATCAACTGGTTGACAAAGTGTGTGCCTTGGTCGCTTATCAAAATTTTCGAGCATCCAAATATAGTCACAAAATTTTCAAACAAAAACTTAGCAGTATTCGCAGCAAAACAATCTTTTACTAGCATTCTTTCAGCCCATCTGGTTAGGTAGTCAATCATAGTAATTATAAATATTGCACATGTACGCTTCCCTCTTGGACTAATAGGGCCCACAAAATCTACGACCCATTTATAAAATGCTTGTAGAGTTATTTGGGTTACTAATGGCATTTCATCCCTTTGCGACAACTTTTTGGTTCTTTAACAGACATCACAACTTCGACAGTATTCTTGGGAATTCGCATGCATGGTGGACCACCACAATCCCATTTGCAATATCTTCTGCAATGTACCTTTTCCAGCAAAGTGGCCTCCTGCAACACCATCATGTGCTTCATTTAGTACCATTGGTGGCTCATGTTCCAAGATACAATGACGAAGAATCTCATCAAGTCCCATTTTATATAACTTCCCTGTGATCAACTGGAAGTCTACAGCTCATGCAACTAACTATTTCTTCTGTGCAATAGAAAGTTCAGCTGGTTCATAGCTCGTACTAAAATATTGTATGATGTCTCTATAATGACAATTAAACATTGTTTCCACAAATAGTTGTGCATCAGGGAGACTATCGTTGAGGTTACTAGGTTCGTCTCCACTTTCAATCCTCGACAAATGGTATGGTCCTGAATTTAGTCGACCTGGTTTAACAATAGATCCAAATTCAAATTCCTGAAAAAGGATAAGACACCAGCAAATATCCCCCCCCCCTACACTACCTTATTAACTGGGTATTTCAATGGTGAATTATCTATGTACATTTTAAAATGTCGACCCAGCAAGTAGTGTCAAAATTTCAGCATAGCGTATACCATATCTAGTCCTTCTCTTTTCTTCATGGTATAGGTATTCTCTATTGATGATAATATTCTTCTAGAAAAGGAAATAGGATGATCGATCGACCCTTCTCCAAGCTTCTAGTACCATACCGAGCATGACAAACGACGCATCAACATGTAAGTGAAATTCCTTTTTCTAGTCTGGAAACACAAGTATGGGTATTGTAACCATATTTTTCTTTAAAGTGTCCAGACTCTCTTGGAATTTTTTTTCCACTAGAACTTAACATCTTTATTCAATAACTTCCCCATCAGAGCAGTCACCTCCACATATCCTTTGATAAATTTTCGGTAGTATCCTGTATGTCCCAATGTTTCTCTCAATTGCTTCACTATGGTAGGTGGTGGTAGGTCAGTGATAATCACAATTTTGGTAGGGTCAACCAATATTCCATCACAACAAACTGTGTGGCCCAATAGAATTCCAAACAGGGCATAAAAGATACATCTCCTTAAGTTTAGTGAAATTTGATACTACCAGCAATGTTCCAACATCATCTTGAGGCTCTCAATATGATCCTTAATGAGCCCAAATACTGTCCAATCATTTTAGACCTCGAAAAATTTATGAATAAAATATTTGAAGGAATCCACTACTATTCTGGAAATATTACAGGAGCATTCTTGAGTCCAAAGGACATTAGCGTGTATTGGAAAAAATCCCACTCTGTTGCAAAGTTTTTCTTGTGTTGGCCTTCCTTTGCAATTCTAATCTAATGGTAGCCAGAGAACCCATTAGTGAATGAGTAAATTTCTTGCCCCCGACACTCTCCAGTACCTCATCTATAAATGGAGTCAGAAATGGGTCTTGTAAACAAGCATCATTCAAATTTATTAGGTCGACGCAATTCCACACTTCACCAATAGTCTTTCTATCTTGCACTACTATCAGATTGATCCATTCTGATTCTTCTATAGTTTCTATGATTCTTGCATCCAACATTCAGTCTAACTCTGCCTTGACGTTTTCTTTATACTGTGGATTCAATCGGTATGGTTGATGCTTGATAGGTTTTGCGTCGGGATTGAAAGGTATCTTCATTTCTCCAAGGTCTCCAAAAATCCCTTTCATATCTAAGAATTTTGTAGGAAACAAATATTGAAACTCATGCAATAGATCCATGATCTTCCCGGTAGTCTCATCATCCTAATAATCTCCAATATTGGCAAATTTTTTATTCTCCAGGGAACCAATATTTACTTTCTTGACTTTTAGTGGATTCAAAAATTGGTCACTAGAAATACCAAATCCTTCCATTGTTTGTGTACCTTCAGAATTAGGTATGTTTACTTCAAGTGGGTCATCGTCATCAGCTTCTCCCATCACATTATAGCACTCCATCCAGTGCTAGATTATTGCACTGCATTGATTGATGTTTGTCATTGCAACAAGGATATCTTCAAATGTCTTTATCTTGATTACTTGCAATGCGGCATCAATTGACGGATGATCATCGACAAATTCAAATCTGTGTATGAATCTAGTAGATAATTCATCCCATTCAATAGTCCCTCATCTCAATTCAACTGATGTATACCAACTCCTTGGTATCATGTCTAATGTGTGTAAGAACTGATCAACCCATTCATATCACAGACATGACTCCCATGTCCCACAACAATACTCTATATGTTTGACAGTATTAGTCAGTCATGTATACTTTCAACTAGTATAGATGATCTCTTATCCAAACCTTATCTCCAACAATCTTCAACATTGTCTGCATTATGAGATAGATTCTTTATGTGTGACCCACCATCTAGCGGGTCTAGCTTTCAGCACGAAGTCTAGTGTGGACAAGTGTTGATGTTTTGTGACTTTTTCTTCAAAATCTGTCAGAAAAGATGCAATTTTAGGTAAAATTTCATATGTAGGTATCTCACTTGACTCAATTTATACCCGTCGCGCAGACCATGTAATTCTTGCGCACTTTCTCATGGATACTTCATGCATCTGATTCTGCCAATTTTCCAATGTTTTGCTAGACTCTGATGTACAGGAGCTAATACGTCACCAACTAAGATTTATGTTAGATGTTGGATTTACATAATCCTCCCTTGCAGACGTGATGTTATAAATATGGTCAAGATACTCACCTTTTCCTTCACTATGATGTATCTCGGACCTTCTAGCGGATCAATTGGTGTGACCACCCCTAGCTTTGAATCTTCAAATATTAAGATTATTTTATTAAAATTGATGATGGTATAATTATTGATCTCCTAGTCAATCCCAAAAAGTGTAGGATACGATTTTGTGTCATGGACATTGTAGATTACTTAAAAGTCATCATATGTTCTCAGGCCTTCTACCTCGACAGGAACTTGAGTTAGTCGACCGATAGGTAGGAATTTTAACTAATCTGATAATATGAGTTGACTAGGAGACCACTCAAGTCACATGTAACACCCTGGTTTTGACCTTGTTTGCATTAAAAATGTATCTGATGTAAATATTGTAATTAATCATGGTGTGGACCTCAAGGAAAAATCCCCACCGTCGATTTAGCGTTTTATGTTTCGAATATTAAAATCGATGTCGATGGCATATTGTGCTAGACAGGCACGTTATAATTTTGAATCATCATGTACATATGAAGTTTAATTAAAAACCCACAACCATCTATGTCAATGCAACAAATAATGAGATGGGGGCATGATTTCCTAAGGACAAGGGGGGAGAATGTTTAACCTTGAGCCAAAGGGGATAATCCAAGTTTCAAGAGGAGAACCCATCATCTACCAACTACCTTTATTGTCTTATTCACCAGTCATTTAAATTCTCTAGGAGTTAGTTGGGCAGTTATTGCTTTGGAGCTTGGGAGGCATGGGCAACCGTCAAATCTAGTAGGGCCGTCAACCTTGACAACATGCATGCCCAAAGAGGAGATATCATTCATTATTCCTCACATGGAAGAGGAAAGTTGCATTCTACTCACATGTAGGAATTTTTGTCATGCACTCAGGCAGTTTATTTTCTCCTCTGTCCTCCATCCTCTGTCTTTCCCTACACGTTTTTTTAGTTTGCTTCCATTCTCCCATGGCTAGAGGATGGTTTTGGAAATGCCCAGCATATTGAAGAAGGGACCATGATGTATGGGTGTTTTCTGAGCTGTTTTTACCCACGTGAAGCCAATATCATTTGGTGAAATTGATTTTGGGTCCCCAGGGCTATGTCTACCCAATTTCCATCTCCCAATTTGGCTCTCGTGATGTTTTCTTCCATGCCCAGAACTTGCAATTGTTGTGTATGCTACTGTTTTTTGGTATGAACTGGTTTGGGAGGGAAATGTGGTCTAACTAGATTGATAAACCTAATGTGAGAAGGAACGTCACAGATAGAGCTAGGGGGATGGCTTTATTTTTTGCACACCCTGAATAGCACAGGAAGGGAAGGCATATCCTAAGGGACTACGTAGCAGAGAAGGGGATGCTTCCTTTTGTTGGGTGTGTATATGTTTTAGAATCTAGGATAGATCTGGTACAGTAGTCCACAGCTCTGTGGTTGATCTCACTAGATTAGTAGTCGGCCTTTCCAGCTCCTTTGTAGCCTGATAAACCCAACTGTATTGGATTGGCTACGTTTATTGTATCCTTGGCTATGTGTGATCCTACTAGTGTTCTGTATTCCTTTTGGGAATCATGTCCAGCTCAGGGGTGGAAGTGCTACTGAGAGATTGATGAGAACATTGGACTATGGTTGGGTGGAATGTTGCAGCGACATAGCTGGTTGTAGGATGAGCTTCTTCCAAGATAAGTCTCTCTTGTCTATTTTATCTCTACAACTGTATGTTCTTATGGATTAATATGACCATGTTAAAAGCTTGAATGGAATGTATTTTTATTCTGTTGTATGTTAATGATTTATGCATCTATGCATGTTGTTAGTTCAATGCATTTAATTTATGTTTATGGGGCTAGTTTTCCCGGATATGATAGCAGTATAGTCGTGTTCCCTCTTTGGTAGACAGGAGGGGACATGATAGCATGGTATCAGAGTTGATGTTTCATCTTTGGGACTCAATGGTCCATGAAGAATCAGCGTGTGTTTTCAGTAGGAAGGAAAGGCAGATAGAAAAACTTAGATTTTTCCAAGTGTTGAGAGTATTCTCCTTTGTCATCTAAGATAGCTGAAGATGAGCCAACAGTGTCAGCTAGGTTGGCAGATTCGAGTTGATGATTCTGCAAAGATAGTATCGGCATGAAGATCGAAGCCGAGTCGATACATTGACTATGTTTCCAAAAAGAATTCGATGAGTAGAAGTGACGGTATCGGCGAGGAGACTCAGGTGAAGCTGAGCTAATTCAGTGAGTGTGTTGTCTAGTTTTCACCGACATAGCGAACGGAGCAGCCCAAATTTCATCTACAGAAAAGAAAGCCATTGTATATCAGCAGAAAAGGTAGAAGAATAAAATGAAGAATAAAATTTTACAAAAAAAATTTAAGTATGGGAAAATCGAAAGAATTTGGAAATTTTTGTCGATGCATCAACTGAGCAGATCGAAAGAAACTTGGAAAGTTTTCCAATGTAGCAGAAGGATCTGTCGGAAGAAACCTTGGAATTTTTTCGACACAGCGGAAGGCTTGATCGGATGGAAGTCTAAATTTTTTTCTCAACGGCGGAGGGCTTGGCCGGGAGAAACCTAGAAAGTATTTCACAACAGCGGAGGGCTTCGTCGGGTGAACTTGGAAATTTTTCCACAAAATTGTGGAGGCATTGGCCAGGAGAAAGTCAAAACGTTTTCCGCTACGACAGAAGGCCTGATCAGGAGAAACTTGGAAAGTTTTCCGACACGGCGGAAAGACCAATCGGAAGGAAGTTTTAAACTTTTTCGACATAGGGGAAAGAGGGATCGGATGAAAGTCGGAAAGTTTCTCGATGCAGTGGATGGTTCTATTGGAAGGAATCAGGTGAAGTTGTCGATACACATCAGGATCATAATCACCCTCAAAGGAATCATTTTAGATAGTGCAGTTCGGTAAAGTTGGTTTGGTTGAGCCATGAGAATATATGACATGTATGATAATGCACAGTACCCTAATGAGTACAAGGAAGATGTAATGCGAGAAAAAATCCATGTGGGAAATGTTAAGACAGAGTCTAATGGGATAATATTTCAAGATACTCCCCTAGATTTTTCAGCCACCATGAGAACACTACAGAATTTGAGGCCAAAATCCGACGGCTACCATGTCTGAAATTCGACACGAACCTATCGGGTATTCGACACATACACTTTTTTTTATCATCGGTGGCGTATCGTCGGATCTCTGACCATCAACTAATAAGGGTCGAAGCTCTGATAGACCATCATTTCACATATTCGACCGTTATTCCTTTCGAAGTTCCAACCAAAATTGCATAAACCATCGAAAATACGACGTCTTCTGACCCCTGAAGCGTCGGCCGTCCAATGGACAAAAGTGTCTGAGAAATGGTGGTGTCATCGGTTTTTAATTCAGACAGTGTCGGTACTTCGACACAGTCTAACACTGGAAGACTTGGCCTTCCGACGCAGTCTAACACTTTAATCGTCGGTCATCCGACGGGTGGAAGCATCGGAGTCATGGCACGGCCATCGGATGGGTTGACCGATGTGTCGGAAGCACGTCGAAAAAGCAATGCCTATTGATGGATTTTTAAAAAAATCCAAAGATTTCACTTACGGCCACATGGTTTCAGCCTAGAATTTGACTACTGAAGGAATCCTGGTAGCAAACTAGAGGATTCTATGTCAAGTATATATTTCATCCTTGCACATATAGTTATCACAACTACTTTACTCTTAACTTTACTTTTCGCAAAATAGAAAACCAAATATCCTCAATAGAAGCACCCTCCTTTCTATTTATGGAATAAGGAAGAGAGTAATTGCAAGCAAACCCTGTACTAAGTCTACAAGTGGACCACTTAACAAGACAAAGTCCAATCTAACCAATCCATGAACACTTTAAGAGAATGTTCCTTAACTAGAGACATTACATGTGCTCAGGGTAGGTGATTACAACACAACTTCACGGTAGTGTGAACCACATGTACAAAGGTCATGTAATCCCATGCATGCATGTTCCAACTTACCCACTTAGAAATGTCCTATGTGACTTGGCTTTCGAGAGAGTCGGAGAAAGGTTGCTTGCAATCAAGTTTTCCTAGTTGAACACAATGCAGTGCTTCTCTGGGTGAGACTATTAG
>LPNX011145883.1:87147-103945 GCA_001517045.1 Pseudotsuga menziesii | reverse complement strand
AATACAAATATATTTATCTTTCTCAGATCCATGAAGATAGGATCGATACTTATGAATCTACTAATGACTCACTAATTAGCTACTAGAAATACTCAACAAAAATCAACTCATCCCTATCTGTTACACATGGAAAGGATTGAGTATCCTTGTCCAGACTTGATCCATTTTTATAAAATAAAAGAAATTACATATGTGCAAGACCCTAGGTCTTAAATTCATTTTAATGTTATGAATTCATGGATGACTTCATATTCCTGAGCCTATGCTCCCACATCAATGGTAGAACCATACATCTATATTGGGTAACAAAGTTAACAATTAGATTCCCCACACTAACAATAGAAGCAAAAGAAATAATGATGAATCCCTAGTGCTAGAGGGAAAATATTCTAGTTCACTTATTATCCTATATTTGAGTATATTCTCCCTTTCATAGCATCATAATAGAATAACAACAACTGCATAAATGGACATCCTATCTAAACTTTCAAACCTGAGGACATTTTATTATAAGAGGATATCATGAAGAACCATCCAAAGAATCCTTTAAGATATGGATTCCGAGTTATTTACCCTCTTTGCCCCTTCATTGGTTTGATCTTGAATTATTTTCTAGCCAAAATAGAATATAGAAAAAAAATATTTTCCTTGTTCTCCCTTACTTCCTTGACTTAGATTAGGGTGCTTCCTTTTCTACTTGCATCCAATCCATGGAAAAAAATACAATTATTCTATGGCCAATGGTTTTAATAGAGTCTTTAAGGATCAAAACCTTGAACTTGAATCCTTACCCTTGCTACCAATAAAAGCTTTGATTGACTAGAACTAGTTGCTTTATCTCAAATGGGAACTAAATCACTAGGAAGGACAAGGGTTGGCTTAGAATATATCAATTAATTTATAAATTTCAATTTCATTCCTACCCTCATATGTTCTTTAGATTGAATCTATATTTATGGTACTAAGAAAGATAAAATTCAACCCCTAAAATCAAAATGTAACTTCACTTCAAAGAGATAGGGAGCCTCAATTGTAAATATGCCAATATGGATATAGGATGTTCTATATATATCATTCTAATCCTACATTCAATACCATATTATTCAACATTTGGAACTAATTGCAAGGTCATTCATTACCAATGTGTTTACTCCAAACAAAAGAAATGATTTCTTTCCTCTTTTAATGCACTAGTAAAAAACAATATGACCTTAGTAATACAACCATTTTTAAGATTTCATCAAAAAATACGATAACCAAGACACATTCAGATATGGAAACTCATTTTTGTACAACTTACTCCAAACTTCATCATTCTTGACTTTTAAAATAATTCAACCAAATATTGGGCTAAAGAGTATATCATATATGTATTATAAACTTCACAACTGAAATCCAATGACCATACTCATTTTGATAATCGCCATACTTTTTCTTTTGTTTCATAGGTGAAGATCACTGGCTTGAACACTTCAATCATATATTAGGAATTGGATAGTCTTGGATATGGATGGGTTTTAGGAAGAAGAACCAATATCAAAGGAAATAAAAGTTATGTTTGTAGATGTAGATTCATGTTTATTCTTAGAAAATATGACCAGTTTCTATGGTCTTCCAATAAATGCACTTTCAACATAGTGATTGTTTTATGGAAACAAAGAAAAAACTTTATCTTAAGTTCATATTCTCATGTTATCATTGTCAATTTTACATCTACTTTGATAACATGCGATGTTATCCAAACTACCACAAGACCATGTGATTGTCTTTATCCCATGCTTGATTGGAATGCTTTGAATGGATGTAGGTAAAAGAGATGAATAGGTTAGGAATATATAATTCACCTACTTCATTTTCCTCCTATCTAGGGGCAGTTATAACCCATACATAGGATCTCAGTATTAGTTCCCTTAAGGAAAGGGTCTTGTCTCATTATGTGATATGATTAGGGATTCTAAATATAGCCATACAATTATATGAATATTCCAAGAGTTACAGGGTATTCATTATCATGTGAGCAAGTTAATAATTGATCTTTGGCAAGTCAGAGGGTCCAAAAATAAATTTTTCAATACATATATCAACAAACACCTTAGAGGATATTTATAAGTTTTGGAAATGCATTAACCCCAAGAGTTGATAGAAACTAGTTAAAACTTTACAATGCTCAATTGAACTACCCATTGTAAAATATTTTTAAGGATAAAGTACCTAGAATACATTTTCCTGCCCTAGACATACTAAATGATATCTACATATCAAGCTGAAATTCAAATATCAAAACATATGCAAGGGTTATTGTATATTAAATTTTTAGATAAATCCATTATTGTATCTATGAGAGTAGAAGGTTTAATGTGATATTTTAGAGTCATATGGAAGTTTGTAGAAATAATATTTTCTCTTCAAGTAAAAGGAAAATCATGCATACTTTCTAAATAATGTCGAATCTATAGGTAAAAAGGTCATCTCCCATGTACAAATCCATGCCACAAAATGTTGACATCATCTTGGGATAAATACCATATTTATTCACTCATAGAACTTGGTCTCTTAATTTACAACACACATGAACAATATCGTAAAGAAATATCTACCCTTCATAAATAATTGATAAGATTTCCCATTAACCTTTTTTATAATCATTAGAATAAATTATCTTGTTTCTTTCAAATTGTTTACCAAGAATCATTGGGTGGCATATTGCACTATTGTTGGAGTTAGTTTCCCAGTTTGGCCCTGTCATTACTAAATTTATTTGCATGATTCACAAATTTATAGATGGTGGCCAATGATGTTTCCAGTAATATGACAGCTAATTGGCTACTATAGATGTCATTTTAGATATACAACTTTTCACAACGAAGGGGATGGTACAAGGCATCATGGAATTCATTTAGTTTGTCTAGGTGATCTGGAGTCTGGAGATTATGTCTAAGTTTCAGGTTCAATTTTAGTTGTTATCCAAGAGGGGAGTACAAGTCCCACATGATGGGAATCAATGATTGTACTTCTAAATTTAGTTGTTTATATTTCAAAAGAAAAATTGTAGGTTGTAGCTATTCACTCTTATCAGATGTGATTTGGAGATTCTGATTATTAATCTTGCACATTGATCTAGGAACAAAGAATCGATCTCATTAAAGAATAATCAACAAATACTCATGAAATGGTGTTAATCGGAACCGGAATTGGTTTCCTCTCTGTATATTTAATAAACCATGCATAGTTACAATACCAATTTCAAGCAATAGCTTGAATCCATGAGGAATTCGAATACCTAAGGAGGCAATTCAAATTCAATGAGCGATTCTAGCTTAATTGACTCTCAACCATAGGTTCACACTCAGTTAACCACTTGACCAAAACCCTAATTGACTCACCAAACCCTAACTGAAGTCAGAGTGCAATAAATGACTGAATCTCAACTGAAGGAGATCAAACACATGTCATAGCAAGCCAACCATCAAGTGCTAGTGCTCCATGTCTTCAATGAACCCCGATGAGGTTAACTGAAGCTGAACTGACCATCAGAAGTTGGTGGAGGTGCTCTGTTGACTCCAGATCATTAAATAAAATATTTAATGAGAGGAGGAACCTTAAATGACTGGTTGAACTGATTGTAACCACCAGTTAGCAATTAGGTGCATTAATATCACTCAAATCACCCCCGGAGTGCTCTAGTTATCCTCCTTGACTGTAGGGGAAGGCTAAGTTAGCATCCTTGATTGTAGGTAGGCATGGATGTGACTGGATGATGGCAATTAATGCTCCACTAATGTCAATTAATGACAATTATACTTAGGATAGTGGTTTAACTGGGACAATTTGACCAAAAAGAGTGTGTATGATGGTAAATGTCTCCAACACCCCCCTTAAGCTATACTCAGGAAGAGTTAGAAAACATAGATGCATAAAAATGCTAGGGCCCTGGAAAATAAGGACATAGGTCACCCTGTACAATGCTGAAACTGAAACAATGCTCAAAACAAAATAAGTGAGGAAAAGAGGGAAAACCCAGTGGGAAAAACAACCCCCTCAAGTTGAACACTGAAAGTAGTCTGGATCACCCTGATGAACTCACCCCCAATAGTGAACGGAGGTAAGTGAACTTGTTTTCTAAAAATCTCTTTGTGAAGATGTCTATAATCTGCTCATCAGTCGGGCAGTATTGTAGAATGATGGTCCTGTCATGCACTAGCTCCCTGATGTAGTGCATGTGAATCTCTACATGCTTGGTCCTCTTCCTGGTAAAGGGATCCATGGATATCTTAATAGCACTTTGGTTTTCATAAAAGAGGACAGTCGAAAAAGTACTACCAAGATCAAACTCTGAAAGAATGCCTTGCAACCAAATTGCTTGGATGCAAGCATTCACGGCTCCTCGATACTCGGCCTCTGCTGAAGATAGTGCTATGGCAACCTTGTTTTTACTTGACCAGAAAATATGGCCACCACCAAGCATGAATGCATATCTAGAAGTTGACTTCTGATCAATAGAATCACCCGCCTAATCGAAATCTGTGTATCCAACCAGCTCTAGCTCGGAGTCTACAGCATAGTGAATGCCGTAGGTCCTGATTCCCTCAATGTACTGGAGGATACTCTTGGATGCCTTCCAATGAAGATCATGAGGCTGCTGCATGTATCTTGATACAAAATTCATGGAATAACAAATATCATGCCTATAATTTGTCAAGTACAACAAGCTACCAATCAACTGTCGATAGATAGTGCAGTCCATGGGAGGTGTGTGTTTTCCTTCTTCAAGGCTGATCCCTGAAAGGAGAGGGAATGGTGCAGGCCTACATTCAGTGATGTTAAAATTTAACAATAGGTATGAAATGTATTTGGACTGAACGAACATAATCCAATTAGAAGTTTGCTCGATTTTGAGCCCCGAAAATTGTTTTAGAAGCCCCAAATTACTCATTTCAACAGCATTGTGGAGAGCAGTTTTGATGGCTGAAATGGAGGAAACTGTGCTACCTGTGATCAATAAGTCATAAAAATATAAAAAAATGATAATTATATGAGCATCATTCTTCTGTAAATACACATTTTAATCTGATCTACATCTCTGAAAGTTTTGCGAGAGAAGGAAGGCATCCATCTTGGAATACCAATCTCTTGGGGCCTGTTTTAGCCCATAGTGACTTCTTTAGCTTGCAAACCAAATATGTATCAGTGATGTAGCCTTCATGCTGCTTCATGTATATCTCCTCATGAATATCTCTGTGCAGAAAGGCTGACTTATCATCCATGTGATGCAGCTGCCAGTGCTTGGATGCTGAAATAGCCAAAACAAGGCAGATGGAGTCCATTTTTGCAGCCAGTGCAAGGGTCTCATGGTAGTCCACTCCTTGGACCTGAGAAAAACCTTTTTCTACCAGAATTGCCTTATATTTTTAGGTGCTTCCATCAGCAGCAACCTTCATCTGAAACACCCACTTGCATTGAACCAATTTCCTTCCCGGAGGAAGAGAAATTAGCTCCCAAGTAGTGTTTTTCTGAAGAGAATTCATCTCTTCATCCATGGAAACTTGCCATCTTGGATCATTCCGAGCATGGTAGTAGGATTTTGGATATGAAATAATAATAAAATAGAAATTTTTAGACAGCAAATTATCAGAACAAGAGAGCGCAATACCTGCTCTTTGGAAATCAGATCGGGTTCTCCTTGGATCATTCAGATTTCCAATGTTGTCTCCTACGGAGGAGAGTCTCTATTGGGCCCATGTAGGAAGATGATTTTGCACTTTAGGTTCTGATTCAGCATCTGATGATTGCTGCACACTGATATAAAAAATCATAGGATCCAAATCAGGGTCATCACCCCCAATTTCATCATCCAAATATCTAGTGGAATAGGAAGGAAATTCAACAATTTTCTCCTTCACTAGTTCCACCTCCTGAAGAGGCTCATCGAACTTGACACTTCTCTCTATGATGATATGTTTGGTATTTATATCCAATAGCTTGAATCCTTTATATTCATTAGGATACCCAATAAACAGACATTCTATGCTATGCGGTTGCAAATCCCTTCTTTTATCAACTGGAATCCGGGCCCATGCAGTGGACCCAAACACCCATAGGTTTGACACATCTGGCTTGTGTCCGAAGTATGCTTCGAAAGGAGTCTTCCATTTCAAAAATGAATGTGGCAGCCTGTTCTGAATGTATTCTGTAGCATGCATGGCTTCATCCCACAAATTTGCAGCAAACTTCTTTGACTCCAACATATAGGTGGTCATCTCCTTGAGAGACCAGTTATTCCTTTCCGCTACTCCGTTCTACTGGGGAGTGTAGGGAATTGAATGCTGGACCTGAATACCACTTTGAGAGCATATGTGTAAAAAATCATTACTTACATACTTCCCTCCATTATCAGATCTCAATATCTTGATCTTAAGCCCAAAGGCATTTTCAATCAAGGTCTTCAATTCAGAAAATTTTTCACATACTTCTGATTTCTTTTTGAGAAAGAAAACCCATGTATACCTTGAAAAATAATCAATAAAAGTAAGGAGGTACCTTTATCCATTCATGGATGTGACAGGCATCAGACCACTGATATCAGAATGTATCAGCCCCAATATGCTTGTAGCTCGGTTTTCCTTTCTCCGATCGAACTTGTGCTCAGGGTGTTTTCCAATCACACAGCCCTTGTAGACTCCCGTGGTTTCCTTAATGACTGGGAGGCCTTCAACCATGTATTTTTTCTGTAATTGATACAAATATTTGAAATTAAGATGGCTAAACCTCTCATGCCATAGCTTGCTAACATCATTTCCATGAGTTAATAGACCAGTGGCCTTTGCATCTGCAACAAAGTGAGAGAACTCATAGGATTTTGCATGATGGTTTGCAAGGCCTTTAGCAATGAGTTTCCCGGATGCAATTTATATTATATCAACATCATTTGGGATGAAAGAGACTCTCTTAGGCATTCCTGTATGTGTCATCTAATAAACACTAAGGAGATTTGTTGCTAGAGATGGTACATATAAAACATTAGAGAAAAAACCATTATCTAGATCTACAGTACCTTGTCCTTCGGAAATGATGGTGGAGTCATCTCCCATGTGGATGGGGATGGATTTGCCAGTATCCAAGGATGAAAAGGAGTCTTTTTCATCCATCATGTGATTCAAAGATCCATTATAAATAAGTAGTGCGTTGGACTTCGAAGTGCTTTCCATGAGGGCATGACCTTTCTCATATTGTGGTTCCTGATCTTGGTGATCTCTCCTCTGAATGCTATCCAGAAGATTGATGTGATACCTTTAAAGGAGAGAGGTTGCTTCATCAAGATTTTTCTTCATGGAGGCATGTACAGGGTGAAAACCCTTCCCACAGTAAGAACACCTAACTTTTTCTTTCCCATTGTGCCCTTTTCCTTTGTTCTTCCTTGAGCTAGAAGATTCATCATGCTGCTGGTTTTCAACTCTAGGCTTGGGAGAATCAAATTTAGTTTTCTGATTTTTCTGCTACTTTCCTTTACCCTTCAGATATTTGGGCCCTGAGACATGAAGGGCTTGATCACGGGAAGATCGGATGAACCCCACCTAGACAAGCTTGTCATGTTCATTAGTTAGGGACTCAATGAAGGCATTGAGTGTAGGCATCTTCCATCCGGGGGTTGTGAGATTCCCCACATAGAATGTAGAAACAAAAATTGAATAATCAGCCCTGAGTTTGGAGAGGATAACAAGGATGAGCTGATCATCCTCCTTCTCAACTTTGCTTTGCTTCAAGAGTAAAACAATATGCTTGAACTTTGTAAATAAATCATTCAGAGTCTCGAAATTAGAAGGTTGGAGAAACATCAGTTCATTTTCGATTTGGTAAACTCTCAAGTCATAATGATTTCCATATAGAGATTCCAATTTGTCCCATATTTCTTTCGATGTCTTCAGATCCGTAAGATGGAAGAGAAGGTCTTCGGAAATAGAGAGGCACAAGAAACCGAAGGCTTCATCCTTCTTGTTCAAGAATCTTGATTTTTCTATGGCGGATCCAGGATCAACTTTAGTGTCCATGGTGACTCTATGGAGTCATTTGGAGCGCAACTAAATCTCCATTTTTTTTTTCCATGAGTGGAAATTGTATGGAGTCAAGAGATCTACTGAGGAGGCCATCTGGATATGCTGTAGCGAATGCTTCACCTGTAGAAAACTAAAAATCAAAACAGAAAGGGAAAAATAAGGTCAGGCAGCCTGCACAATCTAGGCTTTCATCACACCCAGCATAGTCAATCATGTAAGCCTGATCAACAAGTTCTTTACTTGGGATATTGAGTGGTAATCCTTGGCTTCTGGTGCAGTGCTGGAATTTTGAGCTATTGCTCACTTTTCATGGACAAATCTATCAAAAAACTTGTTTTTGAGAGATAGTTCTCTGTCCCACTGTAAGCTCTAATACCATATTAATCTTGCACATTGATCTAGGAACAAAGAATAAATCTCATCAAAGAATAATCAACAAATAATCATGAAATGGTGTTAATTGAAACTGGAATTGGTTTCCTCTCTATATATTTAATAAACAATGAATGGTTACAATACCATTGTCAAGTAATAGCTTGAATCCATGAGGAATTTGAATACCTAAGGAGGCAGTTCGAATTCAATGAGTGAGTCTAGCTTAACTGACTCTCAACCATAGGTTCACACTCAGTTAACCACTTGACCAAAACCCTAACTGAAGTCAGAGTGCAATAAATGACTGAATCTGAATTGAAGGAGATCAAACACATGTCATATCAAGCCAACCATCAAGTTCCAGTGCTCCATGACTTCAATGAACCCCGATGAGGTTAATTGAAGCTGAAATGACCATCAGAAGTTGGTGGAGGCACCCTGTTGACTCCATATCATTAAATAATAATAAATAATCATTAAATAATATATTTAATGAGAGGAGGTGCCTTAAATAACTAGTTGAACTAATTGTAACCACCAATTAGCAATTAGGTGCATTAATATCACTAATATTACCCCCAGAGTGCTCCAGTTAGCCTCCTTGACTGTAGGAGAAGACTAAGTTAGCCTCCTTGACTATAGGTAGGCGTGGATGTGATTGGATGATGGCAATTAATGCTCCACTTATGTCAATTAATGTCAATTATACTTAGGATAGTGGTTTAACTAGGACAATTTTACCAAAAAGAGTGTGTATGATGCTAAATGTCTCCAACGCTGATTTTCCCCTATCAAAGAAAATATTTGAACATAAATGTTGTTTTATTCCTAGCTAACCTTTTTATTCAATTTATTACAATGAAATCACTACATTTGGAACCTGGGAAATAAAATAACAAGTGCATTTAGAAAATTTTGTTTTGTTGTAAAATCCATGACAGAGTTGAGTGCAGACATTGTATGAGAACTTACAATTGAAATATGGGAGCAATTCCACATGAATATGGATATAGTTTACAATCTATGTAAAGAGGTATTGCTTTAAAAGGAAGCTACACAAAATGAGAGACTACAACTAAGTCACTAATAGAGTGTAAGGATTAAGGCATAAGATTCTCTCAAACATCATTCTTTTAATCTCTATAAATAATATTCATCATGAAATATGGCCAAAGATTATGTACAGTGATATAAACAACCCAATGATTATTGATATAAGTAACCCAATGATGCTTGAAGAGGTGTTAAGACTCCATGTAGAACTTTAAGAACACCTTTTAAAATAGGTAAACAAACTACTAGGTAATGAACCAAAAGAGTGCTTAAAATATAACATAAATATTCATAGAGCATCTTATGGAATTAAAAAAATAAACTTCTTTGTCATATGTTAGGGTCTCATCAAAACTACTCAGATGGTCATCCCCTAGAGCACCTAGTGGGATCTCTATTTGTTTCCTTTTACCATGCTTCTAATTCTCTTGGATTTATTGTGAATGGCCCACAAGACGACTGCCTCTATGGTAGTGAAGGTGAATGCCTCTACTTCCCTAGGATCCTCTTTTCCACAAATATTAGGATCAACAATGTCTAGTGGTGTCACTAGTCATTTAGAAAAAACCCATCTTCATGCCCCCTCCTCTCACCAAAAGAACACAAATGTGAGTTTTTCATCAAAATCTCCTTTAATGCATATGTTAGCTTAGCTTCTCCAAACAAGAATGTCTCTTTCTCCAAGGAGATCATTTAAGGATGTGGTCAAATAAGTTAGGGACCTTTAGCCCCAAAATTCTACCCAAGGAGGGAGATTCATAGAGAGAACTCAAATTCTACTTTGGTCCTACAGCTCTGAATACTTCAAAAATAGGTTACATATAGAAGGGACTTGTAAAGGCTATGGAGGATATCATTGTTAAATATGATGGGACTATCACGAACTCACTTGGTGATGTTACACAATTTCTATATGGTGAAGATGGTATGGATGCTATTTGGATCAAATCACAGAAGCTTGATTCTCTAAAGATGAAAAAGGAGTTTGAAAATTTTATAAATTTAATATTGATCAAGAAAATTGGAATTCTAGTTACATGTTACTAGAGCACATGGAATATTTGAAAACAATACGGGAGTTCCATAACGTTTTTGATGCAGAAATGTAGAAACTGGAGTCAAATAGATGACAAATATGTACATAAATTGCACCCAATATTGGATACAACTCATGGCCTCTACCTATAAATATTAAGAGGATCATCTAGAATAACTAGAAGACATTCAAAATTGATATGAGAAAACCATCAAATATGCATACCAGGGAGATTATAGAAGCCATTTATAGGATTTAGGAAATATTTAGGGTTGTTCATGGTGATGACCCAATGAGTATTGAAGCAAAAAATAATGCCACTCTCTTTTTCAACATTCTGCTTCGAAGTAAATTTGCTAGTAAACGTGTCTCAAAGGAGTACCACCTTTCAAGGGAATCATTTGAATGGGTAATTGGTGATATTGAATCTTGTTTCCTGTAGTCCTTAGTAGCTCCAGGTGAGATGCTTGGTTGTGTTGCAGCACAGTCTATTGGTGAACCAACTACTCAGATGGCATGGAATAATTTCCATTATACTAGTGTTAGTGCTTAATTAGATGGGAAAACCAAGAAGTAGAGTAGCAATGATAGATCATAAGGTTGATGTCAAGAATCTTTCCGGGAAAGAAAAAGAAAAAAAAGAGAATATTAGATGCTTGTTTCATTTTCTTTGCCATGTTTTTTGACTCAAACAAGCCATCCGCATCCATATAGAGAAATCCCGAAATAAAATACTTATCAACTAAAAATTTTAGGAAGATAATTGGAACCCTAACGTTTTAAATTCTTCACTTTTCATGACCATTTTAGGGCACATGTTAAAGGTAGGTCTAAAGAAAATTTTTCCTCTTTCCTAGTCTCTACTTGTAATTTTTGTAAGAAAAAATATTTGAGGGTTTGTTGGAATGGAAAACCTTTGTTAATAATCATATAGATCATATAAACCCTAAACAATATCTAAAATATTCTTTTGTGAGCACATTTAGAGAAGATCGTTGGTGATTCTAATCTCATTTGGCTTCCTTTCTAGGTGCTCCATTTTTTGGATTAGTAGTTTATAAAAGGTGTCTGGAGTGTTTTCATCATCTAGAATGTATTTGTTGTTACTTGTGGACAACATTAAGCCCTATCACCCTTTGTTGGAATCTCTATTTCATGCTCACATCCAAGTAAAACTTTGGCATTACCTCCAAGACATTTATCATTCACATGCAGCAGTGAATTATCACCTTTAAAGGCATATACTCTATTTTACATTCTTTTATTTTTTTTAAATTGATTTTAATGAAGTAAGCTACAGGATTTCCTATGTTTTGTCTCTTTGAAATATCTTGAAAACTTTCCTTTTCATTACTGGGTTTTCTCACATCATCATTGGTGAAGTACTGCCGCTGTAACTCTATTTGAAGCCACTTGGAAGAGAGCATATCCATAGTAATTACCAATTTTTGTAATTTTTATGTTTTGAAAATCACCCTACTGCTGTCTATTATATTTGTAGATCTAAAAAGTCTCATGTTTTCATCATATTAAACAAATCAAGGTCCAAGTGGAATACATCAAATAGTGATCTACTATGTCTACATCTTGAGAAGAAAGCAATCCTAGTACTCAAAAAGTATAAATTCATTATTGTTGTTATATGGTTGGCAAACCTTGGAAGATCACTATATCTACATCACTGCCCACAAATTGCAACTTTGAAAATCTCTCTCTCTCTCTCTCTCTCTCTCTCTCTCTCTATGCCCATAGTTCTATGGAAAGCCTAAGTTATGGTAAAAAGGTTAGTAATCCAAAACTTTATCCCCCATTCTAAGGTATGAAATTTTCCCTTAAAAAATTTCTTCTTATCAAGTTAAATATTCGTGTTGTTGATGATTATTTTTTATTGATATAGTGGTTTATGAGAAGAACTCTAACCTTAGTGTCATAGGAAACAAACAGTGGTTTAAATATTATGATTTTATCCTTGGCTGATTTGTAAGTCTATACTATTTTATTCCCTGATAAGTAAGCCTCTTCAAAAAACCTTCATTCTGTTTATGTTGGATTGCTACAATGGTTATGAGAAGCACTCTAACCTTAGTGTCAAAGGAAGCAAATAGTGGTGTAAATATTGCAATTCTATCCTTGTCTCATTTGGAAGTCTATTCTCTATTTTATCCCATGAGAAGTAAGAAGTTCTCTCTTCAGTAAACCTCCTTTCTGTTTTGGGCATCGAATGAGATCAGTTTGTCCTCATTAACCTATAGGCTTATACTCTCTAAAAATTTAGATTTGAAAAGGTGCTCCTTTTTATCATTGTGCCCATAGTCATTTTTGCAAAATTTAAGTCAGGATAAATGGCCAATGATTCAGATCTGAACTCTCACATCTAATACAAAATAGGAAATCTCTTTCTCTAATTATCTTCGAAGGGATAAAATCAACCTCATTTCAAAATTTGTGATGGTTAGTATCTCCTTTTTTTAGGAACTATAATTGGGTTGATTAAGTTCAAGGTAAACTTGGAAAATAACTTATTTGGTGGGGAGATCTTGAAATAATTCTTTCACATTGTAACTTTAGTAGAGGATGATATTGGCATATTTCACTGTGATGGGGGATGGCTTGTGGTAGCGTGGAAAAAGAACAGAAATACCCTGCCTTGCTGATACAACAACCTTAAATGAAAATATTTTCCCTTGATGAAAATCAAACGTTGCAAATGCACACAAATTATTTTTTAGAGGAAAATTCCAACAAAAAGAATAGATGATGATTGATCCTTGTGTCAATATATCTGATATGGATTGATTACAAACTGGAAGTAAGGGAAGAAGTGAGAAGAGTTGCATGTTCAGCTTTAGAAGATTCTTTTAATGCATTTTTCTCTTCCCTTAAGTCCTATTAAGTTTAGTTCAGTATATGCCATTAGTTTTGATGGGAAAAGTAAGTTTTGATATAATTAGTATTGGATGCTACTGATTATTCTACTGGTTGGTCAGTATTTGGTTTTAGATTTAAATGATCATAGTCAGGCTACAAAGTCACTCCTCAACTCCTCTACTAAATCTATGAAAGGGTCAATGTTCCCCAGGTTTTGATACGTGCCTTGGATTTACATCCTATGAAGCAATACCAATGATGACACAGTGACCAAAATAACTATGGTACCACATGGAGTGTGTAAGGAAATATTAGAAGTGTCAACTAAGAATCAAATTCATGTGATGATTAATGCACATAGAAGAATATTTGTGTAACCTTTGGTTTAAATGTTTTGTCAAACAGTTAACACTGATAACAGAGTTTGACATATAATCTGAGAATTCAATGAATTAACATAAAAAAGAAACTCTAATATCTTTATTTAATACTAGAAATATTTCCCAACACAGTAAGAAATGGAATTACTTCCCAGGAAGATACAACAAGGTCAAAATTGTGAGTCACATAAGAATATTTGTAAAATAATTTAGACCTGTAGGTGTATGTGGACTCACAAACCTATGGTACAACTGAAATGACTTTCTGGAGTCCTCCAAACAACCATGACTTGCTTCCCTTTGATGTTGTAGGAAACAATTAATTGTAGTCTTTTCTTTCTATGCTAAGAATGGTAGCGTATAGTCAAAAAAAGAGGGAAGGCTTCCAAGGATACGCCCAATAGTGATGGGATGATACACTATTTGTCTTCCTTCTCTTCTCTTCCCCTGTGGTTCTGGTCTCCCCATAGGAGAAAATGACCCCAAATATGCAGACCCATCCCACAAATGGGCTCTCATCCTATAGTGGTATATGTGGTATCTAATGGGAATCTTGTCATAGCACTGTAACTTGGTCTCTTTCGTCCACACACCATCCTCCCAAAAACAAAGCACCCCTGAAAAACAACACACAATAACTTGAAAAAAAATATACCATTTGATACCTTGTTTTTTTCTCCTCAACCTTTTGTTCCCTTAATCAGCCCAGTTGCCTTATCCTGCTCAAATTTGTTTTGTAAGCCATGTCTCTTTATCTTTTCTCAGTACTCGTCACTCCAAAGTGGGTTCTCAAGCATATAAAAAAACTCCAAAAGAACTTTACTTGGGGTAGTAACAATAAAAGACAAATATGGTCGCTTATTATATGGAAATAGGTTTGTCTCCCTAAGCTTCAAGGAGGGATGGGAATTCGAGATCCAGAAATTAGAAACCAGGTCTCATTGGCCAAGATATGATGGAAATTGATAACGCAAAATCATTCTCCTTAGGATCAACTATGGAACTTCAAGTACTTCAGAGATCTCAACCTTGATGACCTTATAATATTTGACCTGGATCCTCCAAGTTCCTCTATCTGAAAAGCTGCTAACACCCAGCATGCCCTAATTTAGCAACACAAATTTTGGAAAATTTGGGAAGACAACAAGGCTCTCATGTGGCATGATGCTTGGGAGAAACTCCCCAGGCTTAGCAGTCTCTTTTCACAATAACATATTCAATTATATGCTCAGCCAAATCTCAATATGCATGTTAATGACCTTTGTATGCAGAATACCTCATCTTTTTTTTTACATTGGAAAAATCCCAACAATTGGAGAACTAGGATGGAATGCGAGCACTTGGAGACCATTTGGAAAACAATTTAGCAGCGCTAGAGTCAGATCAAGCATGGACCTAACATCCCAATATGGGGTTACAAACATTCTAGGACATTCACGGTGAAGGAAGCGTTCTCACTTTCCACTTCTCATTCGAGGGAGCCTTCTCTTACCATTTGGAAAAAAATTACAATACCAAGCTATGGCCCAAAATCTATACCTTTCGTTGGATGATGTCCCAGAGACGCATTCTTATGTGGGACAATCTTCTTAAATGTGGTTTCTATGGACCTTCTTGGTACGTTCACTGCAATAGGCACTATGAATCCATTGATCACCTTTTGGACTCTTGTGTTTTTTCTAGTGAGTTATGGGATAAGGTGGCTGAGAAAATGTGCCACTTTCGGAGGGTAAAGGATAACATTACAGAAACCCTTCAGCAATGGGATATCAACCCCTTTCAAAGTACCATTCTGAATATTCTCTAGGAACTCATTCCTGTCTTCCTGGTTTGGAACATCTGGAAAGAAAGAAATCATCACATTTTCTCGGACAAACATCTCTCTTCAGTGGAGGTCTAGGATATTTTCACCAAAAATCTTCAGGAAAATCTCTCGACTAGGCTCTGGACTTTAATTGATTTCTCATATTCTCCCCTTCAGAAAATTATGCTGGAACATTGCAATTTTCCTATTATCCTCCTGCTGGGCCTTCCAAATCTAGGACCACTATTGCTTGCCATATCCTTTGGACCCCTCCCACCAAGGGTATCCTAAAAATTAAGTTTGATGGAGCATTTAAAGGTAACCCTAGTATCTATGGGTTTGGAGACTCTTTCAGAAACCACATTGGAAAGATCCTTCTCATCTATCATGGAAGATTCGGTCATAACAACAATAATACAGCTGAGCTAGAGGGTCTCATTGTCGGCATTGAAATTTCCATGGAAGGAAACTTATTTCCACTCATTGTGGATGGGGAATCTCAGATTATCCCTCATATGGAGACCAAGCTAATGCATGGAACTCAGGTTAGGAAATTATCTCTGAGTTGGTGGCTAGAGCACAGTCTATCGCATCTTGGTCTCCTTATCTCACTCAATTGTGAAATTTATTTTCATCATGTGAAACGATATGCTAATTCAGTAGTTGATTGTCTCAAAAATCAAGGAGTTCTCAAACCCTATCCTCTGCAGAAGGGAGATCTGAGTTGCTTCATCAATGAGAGTCTGGTTAAAAAATGCAAACTTTTTTCCAACAATGATTTTTGTTCTCCGGATGTGGATGATGAGAGTTAAGGTGGTAAGGATGGAATGGACATGACCATCGTGGTATAAACAAGTTCTACTTGTCATCCCAACACATTTCCACCTATCTTGCACTCATTACACATTGATGAAGGGAGTATCACTTTTGAGGCTGGATAAGCTATTCATTAGGTGAGTTTTAATGCTAGGATCATAGTTCATATGGTCGTCACATCCATCATTAAAAGCGGTGCCTCCACTGCTATAGAAAGTCCCATAGTGGATGACACTTGTCATTACCGTAACACTTTTCCTATGGGCAAGATCACCACGATAAATAATACAAATAATCCTCTTTGTACCCTTCCACTTCCTTTAAGATGGTATTAATTGGTCCCTCTCAATGATGCTCTATCAACACATATGGTTTTCAATGGAGGACACCGTCACTACTCAGCTAAGGAAGGATT
>LPNX011145883.1:43152-86182 GCA_001517045.1 Pseudotsuga menziesii | reverse complement strand
TTAACATCAACTGATTTATGCACAAGAGGATGAGATGTAGAAAAGATAGTAATGAAACTTATTTAATAACTAAAATGACAGAGGAATAACTTATGCTAACCTACTCCTAAAATACAAATTACTTCCTATTATGTAATGAGACAAACTAAAATATAATTGAAGTTAATATACAGCTAAACAGGAATTGACATAGCTGAATCTTGCTACGAACTGAGCCTAAGATATTCAACTAATCAAATTCTATCTGATTGCAAATATAAAACTAGAAAACCAAATGAAAAGAAAAATGGAAATGACTATTGCGCGACCGACCACTTTCAATCCTAGAAATGTAAAATATATTGAAAGCATAATATAAATTATATTACTCACAGAAAACACACATTACAAGAACCAAGGAAATAAACAACATCAACTTACTGGGGAATCACACTACATACAGAAATTGGAAATGCAAATTACTTATCTACAAAAAGGGAAATAACAAAAAAAAATGAAATGGGAGATCGTTGGTTGTTGAGGGGCCCTCTCAGCAATCATGGCTTGGGATTCAATCAATCAACCACTCATGAAAACAAAGACATATATGCACAACTAGAAATAGAACTTATATTAAATTCAGAACAACGTTTATAGAACTTCTTTGCTAATGGCAGCTAACCAACTAGTTCGACTCTCGTTTTGAGACTAATTTATATAGTTCTTTTACATGGATGAGCAGGTCGAACACTCCAAAAATATTCAACCTTAAATAATAAAAAACAACCATGTAATGATTTGTGATAGCGTATAACCATCTTTCTGATCCTTTGTGCGTCGGTTCTCCTTGAGTGGGCTATGGGCATATGGATCTTCGTTGAAGTGGGTATGGAGCATGGTGTCAAATGGAGAGGATAGGATCTCGAGTCTTCTAGAGAAAAGACATTTTCTACAGCAAGGTCATGAGACCCCATGGTATGCATTTACGCTGTAAAAACGACCTCGACCACCAAATAACTAAATACACAGTCCATTAAAAGTAATCCTACAACAATGATAGCCATCGTTCATACCAGAAAGACGCGTGGAAAACATAATAATGAAACCATTATTGTGCTTTAAATGTTTGAGAATACTCTAACTAACAGTTTGCGGGTTGAACGGAGGATTGTATGACGAGTTGGATGTAACTATGTGTGTTTAGCGTAGATGCATGTCCACATGGAGGCTCGTTTGGAAACCATAATTTGCAAAAAAAATCTATGTATTAGGAATGTTTACAAATATCACATAATTGCAAATAAAATCATAAAATAAAAAAGCAACCAAGTCTTGCATAAAACTCAAATATGTTCATACTTGGGGTTGATCGATAAGCTGAATGACAAGAATTATACCAAAAGATGACAAAAGTGATTCCAAAAGGGAAAATTAACAACCAAAAATAATGACAAAATCAGGATCAACAGTTTGTTGGTTACAGTGTGATTTGTCTTGGTAAGGGACTGGAAGTGGTACAAAAATATTCACTCCCCATTAATGGATGGTGTGCCTCTCGTTGGTTTTAGCGTGGTGATGAAACCTTATCCCTCATTTCGTTGGGATATTACTTGGCTAAGCATTCAGGTCTGGCTACTGTTTATTATCCTTCTCTTCTGGTTCAGGTTCTTCCCCTATGATTTGATTTGGGTTCACTCTTGTTCTTCCCAAATTTTGTTGCAAGAGCTGTCATGTCTACCTTTACTGGGTTTTGTTCTGCATATAAACCATTACACTATGTACAGGAAGTGTGGCATGCCTCACAATGCCAGGAGTGGTTGCGGTCATGCACAACAAGGGTAACACCTATCAAGGATACATGGTTATGCTAATGTGATTTCTTTGCAGGTTCACACCATAATAGATGATTGGGAAACCAGGTTGGTAAACAACAACCTTTCTCGTGGTATTGATGGAAGAAACCCTAACCACTATTGGATCATGAAAAACATGATGGGATCGCTCTTGGAGGAACTTCTTGCTACATGGAACCATACTCATAGTTCAATTTTACAAGCTAAGGCCAAAATTGTGGAATCATACATGGTTATCACCCACAAAGATGTCATGGCCATTTGGAAAATATTAGCCATGGGACTTGACTCCACTGGTGATGGGGGAAGTGGCAGTGTCTCAATGGCCCCATATGGTTCAATGAATTTTGTCTCATATCCTACCATGCCTCCTGCATCTATGGTTCCTTTTCTGATTTCGACCACCATTACCCAGCTTTCCAAATGGGTTCGTGAAGCTGATGCTTATGTTGGAAAAACAACTCCCATTAGAGGAAATTTCAATTTAAAATACACCTTCAAAATATAATAGAAATTCCATGTCATCATGTATTAGCTAAAAAAAATGATTTAAAATTCAAAAAGAGAGCACCTCTTAAACAATTTTTTAATAAAAATTTGGGGATAGGTATCATAAAAAAACTACTTTTTTGTTCATATTTTTGACATATCTCCCTATTTCTTTACTCAAATTTTGATTGGGAGAGCTCATTGGATGCGAAATTAATTTCCACATCCATAGAGTACCCACTCATCATACTTTTGATGGGCCCCTCTACCCCAAAAACAATAAATACCTGAAAAATGTTATGATGACATCATCATCACATTTTTTAGGTATTTATTGTTTTTGGGGTAGCGGGGCCCGTCAAAAGTATTACAAGTGGGTACTCATTGGATGTGGAATTTAATTTCACATCCAACAAGCTCTCCCAATTGAAATTTGAGTAAATAAATAGGGATATATGTCGAAAATATGAACAAAAAAATAGTTTTTTCATTTCTTCCTCCAAAATTAATAAATATTATTTTATTATTTTAACTATTATTTTATTAATTTTCCTTAGGAGGCCCATTTTGAGTTGAAATTTCCTCTAATGCATCCTGGTGAAGCCCAGTGTACCATCTTCAGACGAGGAACTCTTTGGACCTTGTCCTATCATTGTTGGAAACACAGGAGACATAGGACCCGACTGTCACTACCAGCGATGCACTGAAGTGAGCTTGTTTCTTTTATGTTTCTCTCTATATTGCTTCCTTTTGTTTACATCTAAGTTTATGTTTTTTTTTAGTTTTCAAGGTTTCTTTATAAACATTCCTGCATATTAATATTGTATGTATCCCCCCATATACCACATGGGTTATTGTGGCTTCTTTTGATTATATTTGTAATTTTTGTTTAAACTTTTACCTAGGAAGCAGGCTCCATTTTTTGTATGGTTTTTATGCTCTTCATACCACTGCTGTAGAATTTTTTTCTTTTTATGGATTGGGGGGGTAGTTAAACCACCCCTCTCCCTTGTCCAGAATTCTTCATATTCTGTAATTTTTTATATAGTTCATTAATAGCAATGTAGACTTAAACAAAACAAGAAATAACAAAAAGCACAACAGCACAATGAGCAAAAATATTTTCCTCGGGGAAACCACAAGGGGGAAAACCTCACAAAACATCCTCAATATAGAACTCAACAAAGATAAGGTAAAACCACAAGACAACTCCCCCTCTCTCTCCAACACAGTTCTTCTTCTCTTTCTAGTGAACTATCTTGAGTGAAGTGTGGAAAAAATGGAGGCACCTCTATATTTATATTTGACTCTTGAATTTACCTAAAACCTAACTGGTTCGACTTATCTAACTGAAAGGACCAACTTGTCTAGTAAAATACCAAAATAATATTTATTGCAATGACTCATGGGTACTATTGACCCAACTTACATCCATAGTCTTACAATGATTCTTTCAATGACACTTACATGACCAATTACATCAGTGACATCTCCTGAAGGAGGAATACAAATAGATTATCTTCCAAAGTTACATTATTTTAACACTCCCTCTTAACTAGGAAGGTATTCTGCAAACATCATCATCATCAACAACATCTGTACAACTGATTGGTGAGTCTCTATATGTCATAATAATTTTTGGAACAACATTATATATCTTCATCATCAATTTAGAACTGCATCATCATCATCATCATCATCATCATCATCATGGAACTACTAGATCATCATCAACATCGACATCATGTATGTGGATACTAGGACATCATCATCATATGGAACATCATGAGTATGTGGATACTAGAACATCATCATGTGTAACATCGGTATGTGAATACTGGAACGTCATCATCTGCAACATCGGTATGTAAATACTGGTACATCATCATTATCTATAACTTCAGTATGTAGATATTGGAACAACAACATCATCATTAGCATGTTAGTTCTAAATCAACATCATCAACAAACACATTCTATATCATCATTTGCATCATCACCATAGAGATGATGAAACATCAACATCAACAACATAGAATTCCAATACCACATCGTCATCATCAACATAGAAATGTTGGAAAAACATCATCATAAACATCTTAGAAATGATGGAACAACATCACCATCATCAACATAGAAATGTTCAAACAACATCCTCATCAACAACATAGAAATGTTGGAATCAGCACAGAGTTCTGGAACCACGTCATCATACCCTTACGACATCTAAAGTAACATCATGGTGGGTTCTCTGATAGATCCATCGGTTGTTTCTCTAAATTACTAACCCTTTCGGTCTGAACAATCCTATCCAGGAAAATCGATATACCTGGGGACCAAACAAGCCTTGTTCGGTTTAATAACGCCTTCAGGAAAAAAAAATCCTAGACAAAAATACTAATCCCCGTAGGATCAAAGAGGCATCATATGGCTTACTAACCCTTCTGGGTCAAACAATCCTAGCTAGACATAACCTACCTAGAATGACATACCACACCACTATAACATGAAACCTACCACATCATCATCACTCCATCTTTTGAGAGAGGTCCTTTCGGACTACACCAAGCTTTTCTCAAAAATTTTCAAACTTTACACAAGACAATGGCTCAGTCAATACATCAGCAACTCATTCCTCTGTAGGAACATACTTGAGCTTTACAACTCCCTTTTGCACCATATCCTAGATGTAGTGATATCTAATTTCAATATTTTTTTACTTATCATGAAACAACGGATTTTATATCATCTTAATACAATTATGATTATCGTAATGGATATCAGTCACATATATCTCTGCATCAAATAATCCTTTCGACATCTTGCAATCCCTACTACTTCACGATGAACATGTTGTAATGTATTCAGTGTCTACTGTATTGAACGAAACACCGGACTGCTTTCTACTATACCATGAGATCTTTTGGGTTGAAAAAAAACCACATTTTATTCATCTTTCATATACCATTTGTCACCTTATTCCTATTTTATCCTTTCATAAAACCATTAATATACACCGCTTTCATAATACATATGGGTTTATATTACCATTTTTAAAATTATATTCTTTAAGTATTTTTAAGAGAATTCTTGATTACATATTATAAATTAATATATTTTTCATATATATCTCAAATATTTGTGTGAGCTTTTTAATGTAGGAATATTTGAAGCTTTCAACCAACGAGTATTCAAAAGCTTCCCGAATGTTTTCTCCACCTTTTCAATATTTAAGAAGATAATTCAACCTAATTTCAAGGAGAGGATTATGGAAATATGGAGAGAATATCTCATCCCATATTTGTTTGAGGATTTGAAGGGATAAGTTGAGAGAAAAGTGGGTATGTTGGAGGATTTTGAGGGACAAGTTGAGAGGAAAGTGGATTGTAATTATGAGTAGTTTAGCTTGAATTCATGTATAAATAGCAAGGCTCTCTCCTCATTTTCGAAGAGCCTCTCAAGTGGTGTGGAAGTAGAGAATAGTTTATGTCTTTTGAGAGTTAGTCAAAGAGTGGATTTTGATTGTTATGTAATGGAGATGATGCTTAATGCAATTTTTTTTATTCTCTCATGTTAATTTGAGTTTCTTTCTTATGAATTGTTAGTATATAATTTCAGTGATTTATTTCTTATGAATTGATAGTATAAATTTGTTGTGAGCTCACATATTTAATTTCAGTATTTCTTTAACAATTTAATTTATGCAATTTCATGCTTTCTAAGATTGAATTTATTTTCATACAATTTCCTTTTTTCATAAACTAGATTCAGTTTCAGTTGTAGAATATGTTAGTATCATTTTGATCTTGCATATATATTGCTTGCACTTCTAAGTTTACGATGTCTCCGGGTTGACAATTAAATCGTTGTATATATGTTATAAATTTTTTAATAGTTTTCACCAACATTTTGGCATCGTTGCTAAAAGGGATCAAAGTTTAGATACATAGATAGATTAATTTTACATTACATGACAAGGGAGAGGGAAGAACGGTAAGATGAGAGGTAAGAACTTGTGCATCCACTATAGTGGGGTGCCCCAAATCCTTGTCGTTTCTTTATTTTTGCAAGCGTGTTTATTTTTCTGCAAAAGTGTTTTCTTTTTCTGCAAGAGTGTTCTTTCAATTTTTTGCAAAATGAGAGTTTGTTTTTTATGAAAATTTTCCCTTTTCATTTTTTTCATGTAAAGTTTGGATTTATTTCATTTTTGGGCTAGCCTTTATTTCATACTAACTTTCTTTTAACCTTGGATCTATTCATTTTTTTTTGTACAGATTTGTGTGCACTTTTTATTTCTATTTTTGCACTTGTTTTGTACTAATCCATTTCATACTATTTTTGCATTTTTCATGTGATCATTTTTAATTTTTTTTTATATTTTTAACATTTGATTTGATTTCAGTAAAATTATTTTAGGATGAGCATAATCTTAGAGAAGCTCACTTAGATTCTAGCAAAAATCGAAATCTCCTCTTCTCTAGAAGAGGAGATCTTGACAGCAGTCAACGATGAAATCACTCCTCCTGAAGCAAACAAGGAAGAATCCACATTTGAATAATCATGCATATCAAATGAAGAACACATGTTCTAACTAAAGAATGAAGAGGAGGACAAAGGGATCTCGGGTGTTCATCATGCAAACGAAAACTGCATCGAACAATGGTTCCAAGTAAGTATTAGGTTAGATCAGTTTTGTTTTTGTTTTTGTTTTGTTAATTTACATTTACAATACCTAATTTTGCATATTTTGAATATATTAGATTTTAGTATGTAAAATATTATGTAAACATTCTTTTACATGTATGGTTTCACTGGAAATTTCACTACATGTAAATGATTGTAAATTCCAATTAAGTAAAGTTGGTAGGTTTTAGTTTTTTAATTTAAATTAGCATATAGGATGCTTTGCTCTAATTTACTTTAATGTTTCTATTTTTTAAAATTTTTATTTCTAATAGTATTAATTACTATTGTTTTTAATTTTGTTAGGAATTAAAAAATATTTTTAATCTTTTAAGCCTAAAACATTTATGAATTTTTTTTTCTCTTTTCATTTTCATTTTTCGTTTAATAAATTTTCTAGTCATGCTAGGAATGAATAATGCATTAGAAGTTGGTTTATTTAAAATCTATGAATAATTAGAAAATAAAATAAATAAATGATCGAACAAATAAACAAATATAATAAACAAATAAATAAATTTATATACTAGTTTTAGTTTTCCTATATATAGTTTTTTGTTTTAGTTTTACAATGCTTCTCTGTTTGTTTTAGTTTTAATTTTTAAAATAAAAAATTTAAATTTAAATTATAAAAAGTAAAAAAAAAAAATCAAAATTTCACCCTTTGATAAACACCTTTTTAATTTTGTTAGAATAAAAATTTCTAGTTTGCATCTTTAAATATGGGAATACCTTAAAATGAATTTAAAAAGAATATCTATTGAAAATAAATATATATATATAATATTTCTTTGTTTTTTAATTAATTCTTTAATATTAGTTTTTTTTAATACATTAATTTAAAAAAACCTAATAATATTGAACATAAATACATAAAAACTTAAATAGACCAATGTTCCTTTGTTAGTATTTTATTTTTATTTTTAATAAATTAGTAATATATACTATTAAATTAATAAAACCTGCAACTATAAACATTAAATATATATAATTATAGTGAAACTTTTTAAACAATGCAATTTCTAAACATTAATATTAATATTAAAAAGAAAATTACGTTAAAAATTATAAAATAAATAGAACAAATAGTGTGTTCGACCTCCATGTTGAAACCTGCAGAAATAAATAGTTGTAAATCTTTTACGCTTCAGTCTTTCATGCACAACCTGCAAACACAAACACAAACATCATTTCATGTGCAACCTGAAAATGCTCCTACCTTTCGATCTCACAAACCTGTAAAAATAAAAATACATTAAAAAGAGCAAGAAAAAAAATCAAATTATTTCTACAGGCGCATCCTTCGCCCTTAAACAATCCTGCAAACAAAAACATCAGAACATTGCAAACAAAAACATTAGAAAACATTGAGAAATAAAAAAATAAAATAAATCAAACATAGACATAAAAATATAAAATAGAACAAAACACTTTTCAAAACCTTAGTGGCATACGCATGTATTTTTAGCCCGGGACAAACTTCAAATTGGAATACCTACAAAACCAAACACCATTTTTAGCTTGACGATAAGAAGGAATATTATTATTCATTGGGTTCTTTCCATCTTAATATTCTGAAGAACTATTGGTGAGCTAGTTGAATGCGTTGTTTGCAGAAATACTTATGCTATATGCTCTTCTCAAACCCTGGTTTTGTGGGCATCCATTTTCAATATTCTACACTTTAACCTCCAATAGACACAACAATTTTGCAAGCTAGAAACTCCCATCGCTTGTTTTAGCATAATCGTTCATCATCAAATCCGCCTGCAGTAGCTCCCTAGTCCATCATGCCACCGCTATCCTTCATATCAGGGATGCATATTAATTCAATGCCCTCAAGATGTGAGGTAGGCAGATGAGATTTCGATAGATCTAATCTAATTTTAGAAATAATTCTTGGTTCATTGCATTGGTAGTTACATCCACTACAGCTAATCCTATGAGATTTTTTGGGTTCCATCAATGAAAATACCAAGTCATAGGGGTAACAAATCAGATCCATGTTAAACTGAATTCTTGTTAGTTCCCATGCTATATGCATTGCACTTATCTTTTACAACACATCAACATGCTAACTAAATGGAATTTAACACTATTTGTGGGGTATGATCCCAAAATATTCGCTCTTTGGGAGGACTGTTACTTTGTAATTAAGAGTCTCCGAAGATCTGAAAGACTTACAAAGTCCTATCAAGAAGCTTGTACTAGATCTTGGTTAAAATGGTGGAGGCATTCAACAACGATGAGACTACTCCATTCATTAGCTTCCTCAGGGTGGTACCAGTGCACGTGTTTTTTTGTATGGGAGCTGTGTATGGGACTGCTAAGAGTGGCGTGGGAGTGGCCTCCATGGGTGTGATGAGCCAGGATCCTTTGATGGAATCGATTGTTCCAATCGTCATCGCTGGAGTGATGGGTATTTATGGTTTGATTATTGCTGTGAATATCAGCACAGGAAATAACCCCAAGGAAAAATTATATTATTTGTTTGATGGCTATGTGCATCTTTCATCTAGAATGGCTTGTGGGATTTCAAGTCTTGTCACGGGTATGGCTATTGGCATTGATGATGATGTTGGTGTCAGATTGAATGCACAACAGCCAAAGCTCTTTATTAGTATGATCCTCATATTGATATTTGTGGTAGCATTTGCACTCTATGGTCTTATAATTGGTATTATACTTTCTTCTCAAGCTGGCCAATAACCCACTGCAATAACGCCACTACAAATTTAGAGTGAACTGATGTAACTACACAAAATCGATGAGAAAACTGCAAACCACATTATAGGAAGCATATTCATGGTATGCTAAGCTCTGAAAAATGATGGAATAGCCTACCCATTAGAAAAAAAAACTCCATGGGTACAATTTTCATGAGATTTTGAGTTGGAAAACGACCCCTCTAAAACATCTAAATGAAAGAAATCCATAAATCTTTTATAAAACTACTTTGTAGAACTACTTTATAGGCTTATTGGCAGGCCGCTAGGGAAAAATAGGTAAATGAATAGTTCACAACAAGTAAAATGGAAAATATATTACTACCAATAGCATCACCATTCTAATGACCAGTGGACCGGGTCGATATCCCCAGTGTTATGACGATTGGCCTTGTCTTGAAGTCGTGTGCGTCCCATACAGGTATAATAAAACTATTGGTTGAAATGATTTTCACTTTCCTATCATCCTGTGTTTTGTTTTAGTAAGGACTCCTAATCTCGTTCTATGATCAAGAACCCATCCTCCATTTTTCCTGCTACCGTGTATGTAAGACCTTGGCTCCAATCTTGTCCAACTCATGACCATTCAAAAACACGCTTACTCTGGATTCCATATCTCAATTTTATCTTATTTTTGTTGTTGTTGTAGGACCCTAGACAATATAAAATATCTCATTGACAAAGCCCACAAGTTGGGTCTTATTTTCCTCATGGGTATTGTGCACAGTCATGTTCCAAATAATGTCTTAGATGGGATGAACATGTTTGACATAATTGATTCTTATTGTTTTCATTTTGGATATTTAGAATATCGTTGGATGTAGGATTCACACCTCTTGTTCCTATTGTTTATCTAGGGAAGACCTTGAAGAGCGTTAAACATAAGGCCGATTAGTTATAGAATTATGTAACTTGAAAGGTCGGGTGACTATTAATTCAACGAAACCAGTTTTTTAACCCCAACTAGAAAACACTCACTTGTTTGGTTAATAAGTTAGCTATGGTATTTTTAATGTGTCTCACTATGTTGTAATCCCATCAAATACTCTTTAAATTTTGATGAAATTGTCTCACAATTGAGGGATTGATTCTTTAATAGCCCAAACCCCACTGACCCGTCCTACAAAAATTAGTGGGGCATAAAGGTAGTAGTTCTGCGAATGATGGAACATGTGTCATTGACCGATCTAGGTTTTTGATAAACTGAGTGAAAACAACCGTAAAAAAAGACACTATAGTGCTTAAACTGACTAGGAAAGGCATGAAAAAGACTACAGTGATTTGTCTAAGCTGGTTTCGAAACACACTACGATTCTTGACTTATTATCCTTTTCTGTACTGTGAGTATGATTATTTTTATGCAGGTTTTGATTCTTGATTGCAAAAATTATCAATACCAATTTCCCTCCTAATTAGATAGCCAACTCATTCGCATCGGCGACAATTGATTTTTATTAACTAAACACTAAGAAAGTATTGGTAGTTTTGCGCATATTGTAAAGAACCTGCCTAAGATGCAGAATAAAATAGAAAGCAAAAGTAGAATACAACCAACTCAATATTTGTCTTTTAACATATCTAAACATCACAGTGGAAAACAATGGTATTATCATAACCTGTAGAGTAAGTTACAACTTATCTATTAGCTATGAACAAGCATATGTTCCAATTACATATAATAACTAATAAATACCATAAGTTATATACCTATATTGATCTTGATTATGTTACTGTGATTACCATGCTATCTTTAGCTCTATGATTAAGCTATGTTCTTTTAATCAGTGATACGAATAAACAGGTGTATAGTAAGCTCATACTAGTCTAATGTAAGTGATTATGCATACATGATTACATATACCATACGAGTAAGCTAAGTGATTTGTATAATTGTGTTACCCATGTAGGTTCCATATGTTATAACATGTTGGGAATTTTCATTGCATTAGGTTTTCTATTCATTCTTTCACTTCGTTGTTTTCTATACAATCATGGTTTGCAATTGATTTCTCTTTGGAGGCTTGATTTTCCTTTAAGCACTGGATAGAGGTCTACCTCATTCTTCTTCGATTCTATAGGTTTATGTTGTTATCACATGTGGAGGATAGAAAATTTTTGTGAGTTGACAAACCAACATGTTGCCTAATTGAATCCAGCATATTCACTTTGTGCATAAATCAACATCGAATATTATTTTCCAAATATCTAGTTCCATATTAGAAATTGTTCTATGAACCTTTTGACCATTGACATATTTGATAACAAAACATTTCGTCCTATTCAAGGAGCATCGATTTCATTGTGTAAAGTCTGTTTTATTTTCTTTGAAATCGAAGGCAGCTGCTATTGCAGCTATGTCTTTTTCTTGATTTTTTCTGCACAGTGGGACATGGCATCTCTTCAGTTTGGAGGAGGTAGGTGTTTTTTTGTTCCAATTTTTCCTGCAAATGATTATGCAATAGCAAATTTTGAGATATCAAGCTACATTTATTTCATATTAGGTGTTTGTTTTAAGCTACCAATTTACCATAGAAATCGTTTATTTCGCACACTCCTCTCTATTCCAAATCATTAAGATATTTGCTTTTAGAGGGGTCGACCATTGAAAGGGCCGACCCTCTCTCCCTATTGTTCAATCATTACATAAGGACACATTCATATTTGTAAAAGGAGGATGTAAAAACTCTGATTTTTGTTCCAAATTATTTTTATTGCAAAACAATTAAAAATGTTAAAAAACACATTGACATAGTAAAACTTATATTAATATCTATATACATAAACTTACAAGATTAAAATAACACATTAAAATTTGTTTTTTAAAGAGATCAAATTTAAAATATATATATATAACAAAAACAACTTCATAAATAATAATAAAAGGGTTATGATAACATTACAAAAATAAAATAAAATAAAATAAAAAACTAAAAACATATATAAATAAATAAAAAGAAGTAGGTAACAAATAAAATCATAAAATTATAAATTATAAATGAACTTGGATTTTATGTTTGTTGCACTAACTTATTTTTACAAGTCACTCAAAAACAAGTTTTGACAAGAAGGGTTGCTACTCTTAGGTATAAGATAATTTTATTTATTCTCTTTAACTTTTTGTTAAGCACATATTTCCTATATCTTCAATGCTCTCACAAGTTTCACAAGTTGTTTTAGGAAAATGCTAACATTGTTTTCAGGTTTAAAGACAAACGAATGGCATGCAGAAGTAATTTCCAGAATCGAAGAAACTTTTCAGAAAATATGTTCCATTAGAAGCTTGAAGAAGTTGAGTTTCCGCTCTGTATGTCATGACATTTTGCTGCCATAAAGAAGCCTTTCAAAAACCAATTACGCCATGTCATGATTACTTACCCTTTTTCCTTCCAAGTTTATTCATCATCCATGTTAGAGTCTAATTTTTCACTACCTTATACATCATGACTTTCCACGTGTCTACCTTTCTAAGTCACACACATTTTCATCATTTTCATTTCATTTGTTTTCTTATGAATAAAACCATTCATCTTCCTTTCCATGACTAAATTGATTTGTTTTCCTTGCGGTAATTGTTTTTTGAGTGTGAGATATTTTATCTATAGTCCTACCGCTCATTATGTACAAATTGTGTTGAAAAATGTGGGATTCCTTAAGGCCCACATTTCAACAAGTCTTGCCCCATCGACCTCAGAACACTATATGGGATAGAGACTAGAGTTCATTTTTAGTACCTTGAGGCTTGCATGGCTTAATGACAAGTTCTATCACTGACAATCATGGGAATACATCAATCTCCCTTAATCATTAGATCTTGCAAGTGGATCGACTTCAGCTCATTTATTATCACTTTGCACGATGTACTAAGGTACCTTGGCACTCATTTCCATCAATTGTGAGATTGCCTCGCATTGGTTAACGACATTCATCAATGGTTGGTAATCCAATAACTATGAAAAACCAGCCATATACAGTGAATTGTTTTTGTGAAGGAAGAGAAGAAACTACATTAATGTTTTTTTATAGCTCGACATTTCGATCTCTCTCTAAGATCATCATCAGGAGTGCTTTCTCAAGACAATTTAGAGGTCAATGATAAACTTAAATATGGTTCGATTTGGTTCTTGGCGAGGGTAGGGTTTAACTAAACCTAGTCGACACGTTGGGAAGAGAGAAAATTAATGAATTTGATAAACGACCTAATGTATTATTACCTTTAAAAATAAAATCTCCTCTTTTTTAATTTTACTAATTTAGTATTATAAATTTTTTCTAAGATTTTAATTTAATAAGCCTTTTAATTGTAAATGTTTTAATTACTAAATTTAATTAATAACTATATAATTTTATAAAGTTCTTTTTAAATTTTAAATTTTACCTTTATTATAATTGATGAAATAAACTTATTGAATTAGTCTAAGATTTTAAATTTATATTATAAAATTTTATTACAAATTAAAAAAATTTATGTAGTGTAAAATTAATAAAATATTATGTTTTTCTTTTTAAATTTTTGGGGTCGGACAACACAGTCGCTATATGCGTTGAAGCTGAGGGCCTCAATAATTGGTTATGAACCTCCGCTTGTTATGTATGGAATTCTCAACCCTCTACTTGGAGAGACACACCTGCTTCATTCGGGAGCTCACATATCCCACACTTGTTATCTTATGGTTGGCTTTAGATTATATAGGTGTATTCTATGTGCACGCTAACTTGCTTAGGGTTTGCGTAATTAGAAGAGTCTTTTTCATTTTTTGAGTCATTGTGGATTCAGGTGTGGAACTTCGCCGCTCTCGTTGTTTAGCAGGACTTCCACCTTCTACATCTCTTCCTCCTTTGGGAGAGAGAAACAGATAGTCTGGGCGGACTACTTCTCACATTGATTCACACACGATGGGAGATCATGAAGATGAAATTATTGAGTTGTCTTCTCCACCTCATGAGGTTGGGGAAGAATATCCTAGTCTTGTATATGATCCTTCACATAATATACCTACACACTCTAGATATGATCCTTCACCTGATATACCTACACTCTAGGCATGATCCCTCATTCGCAAGTCATCGGTATTGGATGTCGGGTGACGACACTCATCATGAACCTGCGAGCACTAGTTATATTAGTTATGGCATGTCTGGTATCCCTACACATGATCTGACACACCATTCCGAGTCATAATTTAAACCTAACACTACACCTGGGGGCACTCCAATTCCTTTCCGTGTGGATAGATTTGGGAACATGAATCACATTGCACCTTCCATCCCAGTGGTGGAAGCTACATCACATGTTAGTCCTAGACTTGGTGTTAGTAGTCCTATTAGGATACCAATACCAAGATGAGTGACTATAGGGAACACCACTTACATCACTTCGCATGTCCCTTTGTCCTCTATTCCTAGTTCTATGAATGCTATTCCTCTCCCTCATTCACATGGTCCTTCAGGCCGTAATGTCACTACGAGTCATGTTCGTACTGTTGCTACTCGCGTAGTTGTGTCTTAGAGTCAAGTACCTCCTGTTGTCTCGGGAATTCATATTCCTACTTCTGCAGGTCATATTCCTACTTTTGGAGGTCAGATTCCTACTTATGGATTTTCTTATGGGGCATCTCATGGGACTTCTTATGGACCGCAGTATGGACAGAGTTATTCACGTTATGGGTACGAGTATCAACAACCTACTTACTCTCTGAATTATGGCTTTGTAGCCCCACATAGTCAACGTACACCACATTATGGTGCTTCCATGCCATCCTACATGGGTCAAACAGGAGGAGGATACTATGGCCATGTCCATGGTGGTTACGGTAATCAGCCTTATGTGAACCAAAATTATTAGGGAGCGTGGCATCAACCTGTTCAACCTAGCCTCCCTTTCCTCGCAACGTTAAATCTACCTAAATTGTTGAGACTAGAAAACGATCTGGTATCTCATGACTTGGCTTGGATGGCTGTCCCTAACAAGCTTCCCTCAGACATTCCCAAATTCGAGGGAAAACTAGGAGAAGATCCTAGTGAACATGTCACTACATTTCACCTTTGGTGCTCTTCAAATTCCTTGCATGAGGATTCAATCCATTTAAGGCTATTTCAATCCACCTTCACTGGGCCTGCAGCGAAATGGTACATAGAGTTACCTAGGGGGGAATTCATTTTGTTTGATGACCTAGCTATGAATTTTCTCCAGCACTTCTAGTTACCAGTGCGTTACAATGTTTGTACATCACTCTTGTTGACATTTTGACAAGACAAAGCCACACATATCTCGGACCATATCCAAGAGTGGCGTAGATGGAAGAGATTGATTAAATCCTTCATACCACTGGAGTTTCTCCTTGAGTGGTTCCTTAAATCATTACTGCCTTATATAGTGAAGGATGTTTCTACATTCAAAGTTCAGAACGAGGAACAAGCCATTTTTAGGCTGCAGGAATTGGATTTGATTTATTCTCAATCCAAATTATTATATGAGATCATTTCTAATGCTTCGTGTTCTAGTTCTGACCCTAAGATCAAACTTGGACCACATGCCGATGGCATTGTTGGTTGTATGAGTACCAAACCTACAGATTTGGTTGTGCAACAGGTGAGTCAATTGTCTATCAACCAATCTGCCTCGGGACAAGCCACGGCTTAATCTCAACCCACCCAAACAGCAAGTGTGCTTTCGGTGCAATCGTCGGACTAGAAGGGTAACGAGCAACCCGGAAGGAATAAGAAAAAGGGTAAAAATAATCTTAAGGGTGGGAATAGAAATGAGAATGCCAATTCTAATGAAAAGAATGCTCGCAATGCTTGGGGGACAAGTAGTCTAAATATAAGGTTAAGTTTTCTTCCAAATTGTGTAAGGATGACCACCTCACTCACTTGTGCCCTCGTATGAAAGATGCCTTGAGGTTCATAGCATAGGGCCTAGCTGTGCTAACTAACCCTTTACCACATAATCAAAACATGAACTTGAGGACCCATGACCAGTCTGATGGAGATCAAGATTCACCAAAAGCCAGTAGTGATCATGGTTGTATTAACATGGTTCATGCTACTAAGGTTGTGACTCATACAAAGGACTATGGTTTGTCACAACCAGACCTTGGAAAGGAACCTGCTCCACCTGGGAGTCCTTTGCATATTGAAAACCCTATGGATAAACCTAAAGTTGCACCTTGCATTCCTAATGGAATCCTTAAGCTTTCGAGGGCACAATCCTAATGCTCAAGCCACCCATAACTATTTAGTTGTAGAGGATTTGGGCCACACTCCTAGTGTGATGTCTGCACTGGAAGTACTTCAGAGTCTTCCTTCACAAAGGAAGGCTTTTCTTTCTGCTCTTGGTTTTAACGATGATAACTCTTCCTCCATCATCAAATTTGAAACCATGGGACTACATCCTCGCTTGCCTTACTATGTGTCTCTTGTGATTCATGTAGAATGCCTTAACATGACTGTCAAATGCACTATGATTGATGAAGGCGTTTTTGCTTCTGTGATGTCCTTGGCATGTTGGAAGGGTTTGGGTTCCCCCGAGTTGTCTAAATCTAGTACCATGTTGACTGCCTTTGATGGTAGATCATTTTGGCTGCACTAGATTCTTCCTTCTGTTAAGGTCCATTTGGGAGGGAAGACCATTGCGATCAGGGTCGAGGTGGTTGATGCACCCCTTGATTATAATCTGTTACTGGGTAGGAATTAGATGTATAGTATGCAAGCCATAGCTTCTTCTCTATTTCAAGTTGTATGCTTTCCATTTAATGGGAAGATATTTACGATTGATCAGACATCATTCAATAATTTGAGTGTTATCGCATCATCGGGAGCTTCTATCTCGATTATCAATCATTCTCAGCCGGCAACTGGAAGTGTGGGTGTTGGCATGTATCCATCCCTTATGGGAACCTTTAGTTGTCCTGCACCCGTTCTTATGATCGGGTCTAGTTTCAGTGGGGATTCATCTTCATTGAGTTCGGTGTCTTTTCACATACCCATATGGAAGATCCATGGATCTTCCTTCACCAAGTCATTCGAATAAGACTATCAAAACAGACGTGTCGTTGCTTATAGAAATGATAGCATATCAAGCAAACCTTGAGCGTGTTGCAGAGCCTAGTCCTTCCTCTTCGCAGATAGAGGAGGAGGACCCGTATGTGCTTTCTACATGGGCAGTTGAGTCTTCTCACATACATGATTTCCTTAATAGTGTTTTTCCATTAGATGAAGCTATTATTGAGGGCATGTTTGGGGTTGAGCCACCTTGGGAAGATTTACATCATAGATCTTATTTTCTTCCTAATCTTGACTGTTTGGAGCGTGAGGACTTTAGGGAGATTCTTAGTGAGAGAATTGGTAGTCCCATGGTTCCATTGAGCTCTCCCGGTTCGATGGCTGATGGAAACATGGAAAATATATCTCCTAACATCCCTATCAATATCTCTCATGATCCTGGCAAGATTGAGAATGTCTATATTGGGGCAGAATATTTCCATGCTGAGATTCAGTAGTATACTGAGCTGTTCAAAGAGTTTTGTGATATCTTTGCTTGGTTATACAAAGAAATTCCAGGTATCGACCCTTCTATTGTCGAACATGAAATTAAAACTTATCCCAATGCTAATCCTGTTTGACAACGCTTGCGTGCAGTGAATCCTAGAAAAGCACCTGTGATTAAGGATGACATAGAAAAGTTGTTAAATGTCGATTTTATCTATCCCGTTCACTTGACGGAGTGGGTTTCAAACCCTGTTCCAGTTGATAATAAGTAGGGAATGATCTGTATATGCATTGATTTCCATGACTTGAATCATGCCTATCCTAAGCATAATTTCCCACACCATTTAATGATCAAATTTTGGATGAGTGTGCGAAAAGTGAGGTATTTCCTTTTATGAACAATTTTTTCGGATACAATCAGATCTAGATCAAACCCGAGGACCAACATAAAACTACATTTATTTTTTCTTGGGGTACCTTTGCATATCGAAAGATGCCTTTTGGCCTTAAATATGCCGAAGCCACATTTCAGCAGGCTATGACCTTAATCTTCCATGATCTCAAATCGATTATTGAAGTCTTTTTGGATGATCTTGCTGCTCATTATCATATGAGAATGTGTCATTCCTATCATTTGAGATTAGTGTTTGAAAGATGCCGTCATTACTTGGTTAGGTTAAATTTTCATAAGTGCATCTTTTTCATGAAGTCTGCTCGCATGTTAGGGTTCATTTTCTACGAGGGTATAAGAGTCGATCCCTTAAAGGTTGAGACAACACTTCAATTGTCTCCCCTAAGAAACATTAGACATCTTCAATGTTTGCAAGGCATGGAAAATTTCTTGCGAAGATTCGTGGTTAACTTTTCCAATTTGACTAAAGGCTTTATGCGTCTTTTGAATAAGGACACTAGCTTTTGCTAGGATGAGTAAGCCCAAGAGTCCTTTGATGCACTTAAGCGAGTCTTAACATTAGCCCCTGTGATTAGTCCACCCGACTATAGCCGTGACTTTTTGCTTTATGACGCCACGTCCATGGAGAGGATTGGTATGGTTTTGGTTTAGAAGGATGAGGAGCTCCATGAGCATGTCATATATTATTTGAGTTGAAACCTCCTAGATGTGGAGATCCATTATTCCCATGTGGAGAAACTTGTCTTAGCTACCGTTCATGTGGTTCAGAGATTGAGACACTATGTTCTCCTTCACCAGACCTTAGTGGTAGCCCATGTCAATCCATTTTAGTTCATCCTCACTAGAAGGATGATCGAGGGAAATTATAATAAGTAGATTGTCATCTTGCAAGAATTCGATCTCGAGTTTGTTTCAGCAAAATCGAAAAAATCGTTGTTTTTTTGTGGATCTTATTTCTGATTTCCCAAGCGAAGAGGAGGAGGAAGTTTGTGGAGATATGTTTGTTGATGAGCACGTTTTCCTGATCTCAAATTTGGATCCATGGTATGGGGATATCACCATATATTTACAAACATTGAAGGTCCCTACTCATTTTTCACAGGATGAACGATGACGGTTATGTCACGTATCCAAGAACTACCTTAAAGTGGATAACACATTGTACCATCGTGGGGTAGATTCCATTTTACATCATTGTTTAACTCATGAGGAGGCTGAGCTTGTGCTGAATGATTTCCATGGAGGGGCGTGTGGTGTTCATTTATCTAGGCTTTCTACATCCCAAAAAATCTTGAGAGCGGTTTATTTTTGGCCGTCGATCTTTAAAGATCATGACCAGGTGTTTGCATGTAATATGCGCTTCCGTCCTGCCCTATTACATCCGATTATCATCGCCGATCCCTTCACTAAGTAGGGGCTTGATTTTATGGGTTGTAACCCAGCTTCAGTTGGGGGGCATCATCATATTATAGTGGTTGTTGACTATTTCATGAAATCGGTTGAGGCTATGCCCACGGTTAAATCCGACGATGAGACAGCCATGCATTTCGTATGTCAGGATATTTAGACACTTAGGAGTTAGTTAAGATCGACTTGTGTAATATATCTGTTAGGTAAAAGTGTGTTTCTTTTGTATGCATTAGTATCCATTTGTAAATATTCTAATTCGACTGTCATGATATATTCTAGACATAGAGTGATCCAACGGTTCAACTTCTCTTAGATCATACCTACCATTGATCAGTGGCTTAACACCCAATTGGTCTATGATCTCTATTTAAAGAGCATAGATGGTACTTGGCTAGTTGATTGATTATGAGAAGCTCATGTAACTTTCTTTCTTTTGCATAATAAATTGCTCCAAGTAACTATTTGGTTGGGGCCAGAGATATTTGGCTGGGGTCGTGGACTGTTTCCCTCTCAAGGGTTTTAACCATGTGAAAAAAATTGGTGTGTTGATCTGTGATCTATTTGTGTGAAGTGGTTGCTCAAGGTTTTCTGTCTTTTGGGATTACCCTGTGTACTCAAACATGGTATCAGAGCTTTTATGAAAAGTCGCTTTCGGTTTTGATCTAGATCTGGAACCGGTATTGCGAAAACTTTGAAAGGGTTTCTGGTTTTGGATTTTTTGTGCATTTTTGGCTAGTGGAAGCTATTTCATTGCATCCGAAGCATCGTTTCCATTAGGAAATATTTTTGTTTCATCAAAAATTGTTTCTGTTTGTTCGAGAAACACCCATTTTGGCAAATCTGAAGGTATAATGTTACAGTGATGGATTTTTTTTTTTTAATCTCTCATATCTTATAAGTTTTATTATTAGATGTTTTTTGTTTTAGTCTTGGACGATTGCCTTCCATGACTACGTATGCTCTTTGCCGTGCACCTTGCGCGATCGTGGCGAATCAGAAACAATAAGGGAAAGTTTTTTTCTTGTCTTCTCGGCTACGTATGCTCTTTGTTGTGCACCTTGTGTGATCATGAAAAATCAGAAACAGTGAGAAAACTTGAAAATATACACATTCTAGGTAAGCTAACCAAGATCTAACCCCATTGTGTGGAAAAAAAAATTGTTTTTGTTTTTTGTTTTTTTTGTGATTTGCAGAAAAAAAGGCAAGCATGGAGAATGAGAGAGAAGAGTTAAAAAAATCCCCCTTTCTCTTTCCATTCTTTTACGTACCTTTTAAGCTTAGCTCACTTGGTCCAAAGTTTCTTTATTCCTTAATAGGCCTTGAGATCAAGTCTTATTAAGCTACTTTTTAGTGCATGCAATTTCTATTTTCAAGTTACTTTATTGTAAAAGTGCATCTCACATAAATAAAATAAAATAAAAAGGGAGTCACTTAAGTCTTTTAAATTATTGCCACACTATTTAAAAGTAACATTATTCTAAAAGTGAACCTCACTTATTCTACAAAAGTAATTCACTTTGAAGAAACTTTATTGTAAAGTGATTGTCAAAGGTTGATCTTGGGAAGAGGGGGTTTCTTTTCTTTAGTTGGTCAATTTAATATCTGTCACATCACTATTCGGTACATCTTCAAAATTTTCTTTGATCAAGCATAACTTCATCATCCAAAATCAGTTTTCAATGCCATTTGTTTTAAAACCGTATATTTTTTCGAGATCTTTGCAACCAGATAGTTAGTTTCTATTTTTTCAGCCATTATTTTATAGTATGGCTTCCCCTTGTGATATTATACTTGCAAGGTCTAACTATTTCTCATGGAAATATCGTATGGAGGATGTTCTATGAAGTAGGGGACTTTTCATGATAACCTCCGGGAAAGAAACAAAAATCACTGATGATGAAAAGAAAATTAAATGGGAAAATAGATTTGATGAAGCTCATGGATTGATTGGGATGTCAATCTCTACTGATTTGCGATCCCGCGTATCTGGAATTGATGAACCTGATAAAGCTTGGGAAAATTTGGAATCTCTGTTTGGTAAACACAATGAAATTCAGGGTTATCAACTTGAGAATGAGTTGATTTCCTTGAATCCAAATGACTTTTCATGCATTCAAGACTATTTATCTAAGTATAAAACTCTTAGACTCTTATGTGCAAAATGCAAGATTAAGAAACAAGACAAACAATGTATTTATCATATTCTTTCAAAACTTGGACCTACATTTTCTGTTTTTGTATCTACATTCTACTCCATGAAAGAATTCTTGACTGTAGCTAGCTATCAAGAGCATAGTCTTGAATCCTTTTGTGATTCCTTAATTAGAGAGCAAGATAAGATCATTCATCTTGGAATAATTAACAATGCAGATACATCTGGGAAAGCCTTATTGTCCCAACAGAAAGAAAAGTCCAGGCCTCCCAAGAAAAAAAAATTCGCAATAATAAGCCAAACAACATGGGTCTCAAACCCTCTCAGTCAGTTCCTTCTTTAAAAAATGACAAAGGATCCAAGCAAAAAGGAAAGAATATTGAGCATCATTGCAATTTTTGTGGGAAAGATAATCATGATGAATCTAAGTGTTTCAAGAAGATGGCAGCCTTGGAAGAAGCAATGAAAAAGCACAACATCAGCATAGATTCGTCTTCATAATCTAACTCTCATGGACATGCACTTTGTGCTTCTAGTTACTCTTATACTGCATCTTCTTCCTCTACTTTGGATGAACGGCTTATTGATTCTGGAGCATCTTATCATATGGCTAAGGATCAAGCCATATTTTCTACTATGCATGAATGTAACACCAAACAAATATTTGTTGGTGATGATATATCTCTAAGTGTTGTAGGATCTGGAACAATTCCAGTAGAAAATGGTCATTTCAGTGATGTACTATGTGTTCCAAACATTTCCTGCAATTTGTTATCAGTTTATCAAATTACTCATTCAGGTGAAGGTAAAACTATGATGTTTACACCTCACCAAGTTGTAATCAAGGATTTTAAAAGTCCTCAAAATTTCCTAGCGAATGGAACCGTTGATGATATTTTCAGCTTGTACAAATTTAACAACTTTGGGTCATCACCTTTTCCTTCAGCTTTTGTTGCTCATAGTGATAACTTGAGCAAACTTTAGCATGAGCGATTTGGTCACCTAAATTATCGATCATTGCAACAACTATGTAAAGACAATATGGTGATTGGTCTTCCAATGGTATCTTGCAAGGATGGTGTTTGTTCCGGTTGTATACTCAGAAAACATCATCGGGACAGTTTTGACAAGCGTGCCTCTTGGCACGCCTCGGTTCCTTTGGATCTTGTGTATAGTGACTTGTGTGGTCCTCTTCCATCTACATCATTTTCTAGTTTCAAATATTTCTTAACTTTCATTGATGACTACTCTAGACGCACTTGGGTTTACTTCCTAAAACTTAAGAGCGAAGTATTTAACATGTTCTTGGTCTGCAAGGCCCTTGTTGAAAAACAATCTAGTTAGCAACTTATTAAGTTAAGATTTGAAAATGGAGGAGAATATGTTAACAACAAGTTCACTACTTTCTGCACTGAACAAGGAATCCAACAACAACACACTGTTCCATATACACCACAACAAAATGCTGTAGCTGAATGGAAGAACCACACTTTAAAAGAAATGGCTAATTGTATGATCGAATCTAAGGGACTAAGTCTTCAATATTAGGCTGAGGCCATAAATTGTGCAAATTGCATAGTTAATCACACACTCACTAAAGTTTTACAAGGTATAACACTGAAAGAAGCATGGAGTAAAATTAAACTAGATGTAAGTCACTTTCGTGTGTTTGGTTGTGAAGCATGGGCTCACATTTTGGATGAAAAAAAAAAGCATTGCAGCCTAAAAGTGAAAAGTGCACATTTTTTGAATATTCTGAAGATGTAAAAGGTTATAGACTTCTTCAACCCCATTCACAAGATATAATCATTAGAAGAGATGTTAAATTTGATGAAAATCTCTTGGCCTGCGAACCTAACTTGGCATGTATTCCATCTTTGGCCTGCGAGCCTAATTCAGCGATTGTGCCTTCTTATTCTTCTTCCAACTTCCTTGACAGGTTTCCAACTCCAATTTCTGATGATGACAGTGAGGATGAAAATCGACCTCCGCCTACTCATGTTCCTCAAATTGTACCAACATCAATACTTCCTTGATCGGTCCATTCAACATGTGAAGCTGCTGGTGATCTTGCTGGTGATCCTAGAGATCAACATCGAACACGTTCTTAGTTTCAACAAGCCTCTTCTCTTTTGGTTCAAGTGTTTAAGAATCATGATCCAGAAAATTTTGCAGAAGCTTTAGGAAATCCAGATTGGGATGTAGCTATGGATGAAGAATATCGTTCCTTAATGGTGAACGATACTTGGGATCTTGTCTCTCTTCCAAAAGGAAGAAAACTTATCAGATGTAAATGGGTATACAAAACTAAGTATGCATCAGATGGAAGTGTTGAAATACTTAAGGCAAGGTTAGTTGCCAAAGGTTTTTCCCAAGTTGAAGGGATTGACTACAATGAAACCTTTGCCCCTATAGCAAAAATGAACTCCATCTGCCTTGTTCTTTCCCTTACAGCCTTACATAACTAAGAAGTCCATCAAATGGATGTCAATTCTCCCTTCTTACATGGTGATTTACATGAGAAAGTTTACATGGAACAACCTCCTAGATATGTTCAGAATAACTCTAGCCTTGTTTGTCTCCTTAAAAAATCCTTATATGGCCTTAAGCAAGCTCCTAGAGCTTGGTATGCCAAAATGGATATCTTTCTCCTTGACACTGGTTTTTCTAGATGTCATTCTGACCCCAATGTCTATACCAAGAAAGCAGTAAACCATCTCATCATACTTTTTCTTTATGTTGATGATCTTATCTTTACTTGTAGTGACCCTAAACTTATAACCCATGTGAAATCCAGTCTTAAGCAAAATTTGGAAATGTCAGACTTAGGAAATTTGCATTATTTTCTTAGTCTCTAAGTCTTGCAAACCAAAGAAGGAATCTTTCTTTCTTAGTCTAAGTATGCTTGTGGCCTTCTTCGTTGCTTCCACGTGGAATATTGTAAACCGACCCCTTCTCCCTTCTAGTTTGGAGTCAAACTTTTTTCCATTTGTACTTCCCCTGAAGTAGATGCCACTTTGTATCATCAACTTGTTGGTAGTATTTTATACTTGACTCATTCCCATCCTAACCTTTCCTTTACCATTGGTCGTGTTGCCTGTTATATGCAAACTCCTCATGAAAGTCACTGGAAAGTAGCAAAAATAATACTTCAATATATTCGAGGTACAATTCAGTTTGGGATTCATTATAGTACAGGGGGGGAACCTTTGTTGGTTGGTTTCATTGATCCAGATTGGGTCGAAGATCCTGATGATTGAAATTCTACTGTAGGTTATGTTTTCAGTCTGGGATCTGGACCTGTCACTTGGGATTGTAAGAAACAAAAATCTATTGCTCTGTCTTCAACAAAACCAGAATATTGAGCTATAGTTAATGCCAATTAAGAATATTTATGGATTCAATCAAAGTTCCAAAGTTTTGGTACGACAATCAAAGTTCCATCAAGCTTGCCAAATATCCAGTTCTACATCAGCGCAACAAACACATTGAGCTACACATGCACTTCATTAGAAATCTTGTCCATGATAGTGTTATTGAAGTGCTCTATTTCCCTACAGATGATCAAGTTGCAGAAATCTTCACCAAGTCTCTTGCAGAAGCGAAGTTTTCTAAAATTCGGTCTATGTTAGGAGTTCAGTAATGTGTCCTTAAGGGGGGATACACTCTAATGCCTCCTTCCTTCTCCTAATAGTGTCACTTTTGTAAATCCTTCAATCCTATCCCAAGTTGTTCTCAAGGGGGGATGTTAGGATATTTAGACACTTAGGAGTTAGTTAAGATCAACTTGTGTAATATATCCATTAAGTAAAAGTGTGTTTCTTTAGTATGCATTAGTATGCATTTGTAAATATTCTAATCCAACGGTTCAACTTCCCTTAGACCATACCTGCCATTGATCCATGTCTTAACACTCGATTGGTCTATGATCTCTATTTAAAGAGCATAGAGGGTCCTTGGCTAGTTGATCGATTATGAGAAGCTCATGTAACTTTCTTTCTTTTGCATAATAAATTGCTCCAGGTAGCTATTTAGCTAGTGTCGTGGACTGTTTCCCTCTCGAGGGTTTTAACCAAGTGACAAACATCAGTGTTTTGATCTGTGATCTATTTGTGTGAAGCGGTTGCTCAAGGTGTTCAGTATTTTTCGAGTACCCTATGTACCCAAACATCGTATTCAACCAGATCATTACTAAGTTCGATATTCCAAAGGAGCTTGTCACTGACCATGGTAGGCACTTTCAAAATCGAATGATGGAAGAGTTGGCCCAGAAATTAGGGTATAAGCAGGAGCATTCCTCTTCTTATTACCGTCAATCGAATGGAAAATTTAAAGCAGTGAACAAATCATTCAAATCCATTCTCCAACAAACCATCGCACAGAGCAAGACCAATTGGCATATCATGGTATATCTTTGTTTGTGGGCTTATAGGACTACGCTTAAGACTGTCGTCGATTTTTCTCCATATCAACTTGTACATGGAGTGGAGTCTGTCTTACCAGTTGAATGCGAAATCTCTTCATTGAAGCTAACCATAGAGCTTTTCCTAGACAATTCCGCATTGGAGGAACGTTTGGTCCACTTAGAGCAGCTTGATGAGCAGCGCCAAGATGCTTGAGTGGCTCTTGAGGTAAATAAGCGTTGCGTTAAGGTCCAATATGATAAATCTATCCATCTGAGGAAGTTTAGTGAAGGTGATTTTGTCTTTTTGTGGGATCAAGCTAAAGAACCCTTGGGGAATGAAATTTTAGTCCCATGTGGCATGGTCCTTACGTTGTCAAATGTGTGTTAGAAAAGGGCGCCTATGAGCTAGTAGATTACAAAGGGACAGCCTTGGTGGAGCCTAGAAATGAGCTCTATCTTAAAAGTTACTATGCATGATCTTCATCTAGGGATGATTATTGTATATTATTGTATCGGTTTTTCATAGTTAGGTTTTTCTTATCATGATCCGGTTTATTGATTAGCTTTCATTTCTGATGGCAGATGTCAATGGAGTCTTCCACCTACATATGATTCACGGATGGTGCTAGTCGTCACACTCAACACTCAACCTCTGCTGCTTGGGTGATTTATACTCCTACGGGTCAGGTATTTTCTTCAGGAGGAGTATGTTTATGGCCCCCTTCGAACAATGGTGATGAGTATAGTGTTGTTATCGAGCTTTTACGGGATTCCATTTCACATAATGTTCTCTCTCTTAAGGTACGTCTTGATTCGCAATTAGTAGTGTCATAGCTTAATGGCTTGTATCATGTTAGGGATCCAACATTATTATGGACATTCTTACGTGTGAGATTGTTAGAACGACAATTTGACAGCATAGCATATATACATGTTCTAAGAATTTATAGTCAATTTGCTGACTCATATGCTAACTATGTGTTAGATTGGCATTTGTTTCACAGACCATAAGCACATCAAAAACATACATTTTTACACATGTAAATAAATAAAATCGATCATCATAAAAGTTTTTCATTAAAAATCCAAAAAGTGACGTCATAATACATAAGTGTCATAATACAAAAATGGGGCTTTTGATCCACCAAAATATAATAATACACGGTATTACAAAAATGATCACTCATAGGTGTCTAAGCTTGTCGAGTCAAGTTGTCTATTGTGGTACCCCAAGCCATAGGAATTTCTCTCCATAACAAGCCCTGATTCTAAGGTATCATAAATACAACATATAGGAGGAATATTGGAAACCAGGTACACTGTGAGTGACAATTTGAGTTTTAATTCATAATTTGAAAGTGAGTTGCAATGCAAGGGAAGGGAACTAAAATATCAACTAATTAAATCATCAGAAATAGTGCCATATCTTATTTGCAATGTTCCACTAAGTTTCTGGGACACAGGGACACAAGAGTGAGGAGACACATCTGGGGATGGGGGGAAGGACCTCCCAAATTATAGGGAATTTCATTGGGAACCTCAGGGTCTCTGACATAGGGTACCCCACCAGGAATACTTGAAAAGTTATGCATAATAATAAACCAATACTACACATCATTAAATATAATTTTTTACAGTTAGTAAGTGAAGTCAGTACATGTCTATTGGAGAAAAAAAAACATGAAGTCTTCTGAAAACTTTTTAAAATATTTTTGTCTTTTTAATGCTGACTTTTGGTTTGTTATTTCAATTGCCTATAAAATTTGAAATGTTTCGGTTTAACATTGTTTTTTACTTGTCTATGGATGCATTGGTATAAATAGGAAAGGATTATAATGCTTCATTTTGAAAGTGAATATCGAGCCTAAACACCCATGACTTTCATTTGCTTGGATTTTGTAGGGTATTTTGTGTGAAATTTAGTGGTGATGAAACTTATTTTCTGTTAGGAAGTGACGAGCAGTTAGGAGTGATAGGCATCTTACCATTACTTTTTGTCAACTTATTGTCTATTCTAGATTTGTTTTCTTTGTCCTTATTGGAAATCACACATTTTCAGTCTCCCAATAAAACCCATTGTCATACCTGTTCTTATTTGTTTCAAAAGACTACACTGAAAGGCATTCTTGTTCTGGGCATTGGAGACTCCCGAAGGCAATGTAAAAACTAATTAGAGTAATAGAAGACATATAGTGTGAACATTGACTTCGAGATGTCCTATAGACATACAAAGAAGATGCAAGATATTCTAGATGAGAGTAGTATTCCTCAAGGTTTGAGCATATTGAGCTAGCACTTATCTCTATATCTGATCAAAAACTCTCCAAGAAGCAATTAGACCAATTTTTCATGAACTCACGGGAAATAACCTTAAGCAAATGTCATGAGCAAAGCAAATTTGTTTCATATTTGTTTTAATATGTTATCAATAACCATAGCCTATTCTTCCAAGTAAACTTATTTACTTCATTCACCTTTGAATGTTGAAGGAGGAAATGTCATCTCTGCTTAAGGAACAAGCTCGCAGGGTGTTTAACTCGGGAGAAATTTTATGACTAATCCATCATTGACATATTCATTTTTGAATGTGCAGTGTATTGATTCTAATTTCTATTGAATACTTGTAAATGTTCTAGTTTTTAAACAAAATCTGGATCTCTATCTCTCTCTATATAAAATGTGCCATGTGTCCTCGTTTCAAGTGACTTAGGAACTGAAATAATAATTTATTATCTTGCTCATGAAAAATTTTGATGCACTAACAAGCATCAAATGCTACCAACTCAATTCAACTTGGAAATTTCATAATGGGAAATTCTAAGCCACAATTTTTTTTGTTGAAACTGATTAATCAAAATTGAAAAGGTTAGAATGCATGTGAAGAAAAAACTGAGGAATGTTGTGACTCTAGGAAAACTTGAACCTTATGAAGTTCTGATATGGCATAGTTGAAGTTGCAACCTCTCAGTGAAAATGTTTTTCAGGTTTTCCATTTATTATGATTATTATTATTATTGATGGAAATTCATTTTTGTAAGCAAGGTTGGACATTTTAACATCATGAAATTGGACCTGTAGCTTCTCCCTAGAGAGTGTAAAAGGCACGATTATCTAGATGTTATGAAGGAATGGTGTAATCATCTTACATAACATAAATGCATTGAGAGGTATGTTTCTAGATACAATAGATATTATGTCACAACTTGTTCTAAAAGGGTTAGTACTAACAATTAATTGACTTGGTAGACATCGACACCTACCAAAGCCTATATACAAAGAAACCCTTCTACAACATACTGTAAATACGACAACAAAGAGGAAAGAGGATTGTAAGAGATCCCACAATTCTCTTGGACCTGTAGCCACTACTCCTCTTCGGAAACGACGAATTGTAGCAGAATTGGAGTGAACATCCAATTCTAGCACACCATTTCAATGCAAGTTATACCATCTATTCAACATTATCTTCCCCTTGTCTTCTTTGAAGTATTTCTTCTACACTTTTTTGTTATATATGTTGGATTTGAAAATAGTTATGTTAGTATCATTTTATTTTAAGAAATCTTACTTATAGTGACACTCAAATAACAAAAACATGCCAACATTGTTTGTGAGTATTCTTATATAATTTTTGTATATGTTGGATTTTGGTTGAAATTCATTGTTGGGGACAACTTGGAATTTTAAAAACTTGATCATTGCATGGAGAATAGATATAACATTGCAATTAAATTGTTTACTCAAGGGGGAGATTGGATTGCTGAACACATTAATGCTTGGATTGGTTATCATTGAAAATATTTGTTTGTGTAGAATGTGATGAATTAACATACAAAATAATGATTATCAAGTTACTATCGATACATAATGGCTTACCTTGTAATAGTCCTTCAAGTATCTCAAATGCATTTATTAAGTGCATAGATGACTTGAAGGACTAGTATAGGGTAAGCTATTATGGATCTATAGTAACTTGAGAATAATTAATTTGTATGTTTGAATGATGAAAAATTTGTTTGAATATCATCATTATCAAGTAATAACAAATTCTTAAAGGGTTCTAGCTCAATGGTAGAGCACCTGCCTAATTATAGGTAGGAGGTTGGTGGTTCGATTCTTTCGTACCCTATCATAAATTTGTGACTATGAAAATGAATAAATTCGCATATATACGAATATTAGTAGCTAATTTCATGTATCTTATAGAGTGACTAATGTTTAGTCATATTTAGCTCAGTCATTAATATGTTATCATCTAGTAGTTTATTGAGTCGTATATTTGGTCATTAATTGCTGCAACTAGTTACTAAATCAGTGACTAAATCAGTGACTAAATCATTGACTACCAATGACTAAATCAATGACTAATAATTCAAGCTATCAATGACTAAGTTAAATACGACTAACTATAAGATAGTGGAATTTATCTACTATTAGTCGCCGACTCAAAAATAGTTGTTTATAGCCTGATTTTAGTTTTTTTTTTAGTCATTAATTTCTCATTTTGTACTAGTGATTAAATTACCATAGTTATAATTTCATCTCTCATCTTTTACTTCATCCAACCAAGCAGTAGTTCAAGTTCCTTCACTTCACATCCTATGATTCAGCAGCACTAGCCACATTCCTATTGCATAGTTCATAAAATTTTTGGGTAAGTAAAGGTATGTTATTTTCTAATCTTTAATCATGCAATTCATGGAATTCTAGAAATAAATGAATTTGGAAATTCCCTCACTATATTCCATTTCTCATTTTCATACACATAATACATTTTCAATTGGGGGGGAACTATTCATTACCATTTGTCATCTCATCTACCATTAACCAACATGTCTTTCCCAAACTATTCTTTGTAAACATTGTTATATATATTGGCATGATTCATAAAATGAAGAAAAGTATTTCTAATATACATTGATGGTTCATCTAATGCATGTATACTTTTAAATGTTATGTATTGCAATAAAAATACAAGTAAAATGAGTGAATGTTGTTAACACCAGAACCAACATTTGTTATACTTATGGTTGTCACACAAGAACCAACCATAAGGAAAATTGTCGCCACTCATGAATTTCAAATCATGGAATGATTTACTATTAAATACCATCATCATGTAAAGCCCCAACTACAAAGACAAAAGTTAAAAAGAGAATCAATGCATAGTTGCATGAGGACATGCAACAAGTTAAGTTGGGGGGAATGTTGGGCTGCAAAAATATCACATTTTATTCATTTTTCATATACCATTTGTCACCTTATTCCTATTTTATCCTTCCATAAAACTATTAATATCCACCACTTTCATAATGCATATGGGTTTATATTACCATTTTCCAAATTATTTGTTTTAAGTATTTTTAAGAGAATTCTTAATTAAATATTAGAAATTAATATATTTTTCATATATATCTCAAATATTTGTGTGAGCTTTGTAATGTAGGTATATTTGAAGCTTTCAACCAAGGAGTATTCAAAAGCTTCCCAAATGTTTTCTCCATCTTTTCAAGATTTGAAAAAGACAATTCAAGCTAATTTCAAGGAGAGGATTATGGAAATATGGAGAGAATATCTCATCCCATATTTGTTGGAGTGTTTGAATGGATAAGTTGAGATAAAAGTGGGTATGTTGGAGGATTTTGAGGCATAAGTTGAGAGGAAAGTGGATTTTAATTATTAATAGTTTATCTTGAATTCATGTATAAATAGGAGGTCTCTCTCCTTATTTTGGAAGAGGCCTCTCTAGTGGTGTGGAAGTAGAGAATATTTTATGTCTTTTGAGAGTTATTCATAGAGTGGGATTTGATTGTTATGTAATGGAGATGATGCTTAATGAAAATACTTTTATTCTCTCATGTTAATTTGAGTTTATTTCTTATGAATTGTTAGTATAGAATTTCTGTGATTTCTTTCTTATGAATTGATAGTATAGATTTGTCATGAGATCACATCTTTAATTTCAGTATTTCTTTACCAAGTTAATTTATACAATTTCATGCTTTCTAATATTGAATTTATTTTCATACAACTTCATGTTTTCATAAGCTAGATTCAATTTTAGTTGTAGAATAGGTTGGTATCACTTTGATCTTGCATATATGTTGCTTACTCTTCTAATTTTACAATCTCTTTGGGTTGACAATTAAATCATTCGATATATGCTATAAATTGTTTAATAGTTTTCACCAACAAGATCATGTCTCATCCCAAACTAAAAAAACATCCTAAAGTGCTCTTTATGTCTTCAACACTTCCTTCTCAATATGAGTATGCAAATCCATGTAATATGACCTCTCCATGTGATGTATATCTGAGACCAAAGTCCAATGCCCCCTTCATATACCTCATCACATGTTTTGTTTCCATTAGGTGAACATGTCTTCGTTCCACCATATACTAACTCAAGGTGTTTAAAGAAAAACATATATATGGTCTCATATTGTTCAAATACATCAGTGAACCAATAATCTGTCTGTATAAGGTAACATCTACTATCTCCAAAGAATCAACATTCAAAAGCTTCAATTTTTTTGTCATCAAAGTAGACATGGCCTTATAATTCATCATCTCAAATTCTATAGCGAGTTTCTTCTTTCATTAGCTAGTGGGATTATCCTTAAATTTAATAAATAGATTATCCACATATAGTAGTAATGTCATAATCCCATCATTCTCAACCTTATAGTAAAGGTTGGAATTTTCTTTACTCTTGGTAAATCCCAAACTCATCACGATGCCATCAATTCTTCCATACCATTCTCTAGGTGCTTTCTTCAACCCATACAATGCCTTATTTAGTCTGCATATAGGAATCTTCTGGTCATCTATATCAAAGTCTTGTGGTTTCTCAATGTATACTTCTTATTCTATTACACCATCTAGGAAGGTTGTCCTTACATCCATCTGATGTAAGTTCCACTTCATCTTGTATGGTAAGGAAAGGATGGATGATTGAGGTGTATCTTGCAACTGGTGAAAATGTCTCCTCATAGTCGATTCCTTCCTCTTGAGAGAATCCACAAGCTATGAATATTTCCTATACTTTTCTATACTTCCATTTGTGTAATGCTTTGTTTTGTAGCTCCATTTCTAGGATACTATTGACTTGTCCTTCGGTCTTGGTACTACTTCCCATATATCAGTCTTCATAATGGACTAGTATTCTTTGACCATGGAATCTACCCATTCCTTCTACTTTGATGATTCTTTAAAGCATGTAGGTTCTTCATCAATGAGATTACACATTAAAGCCACATAATTAGAGTATGGCTTTGGCATCTTACTTTGTCTTGTGATTCCTTCTTGAGAACCATATCTTTCAACATCTTCAATTATTTCACGTACCCAAGCAGACATTATTTTGGATGAGATCAGCTCACTAGGTAAGGCCTAAAGTATCTGAGTTTTTATCATGTCATGATCCTCAAGCATCTATTCGTCCTCAACAATTCTTACTGGTTTGGATATTTTCACAATTCTAGGAGCTTCATGCTCCTCTTCATCTTCCTGATTTTTCCCTGTCTTTCTAAAAAATGTATCTTCATCAAATGTGGCATCTCTGTTAAGTTCAATTGGATGGTATCCTAGGATATATATTTGGTAATACGTTGTTCCCTCAATATATCCTACAAACATTCCCTTCTTTCCTGAACGGGCCAACTTTGATCTCTTCTCCTTGGGAATGTGTACGTATACCCCACAACCAAATATATTCAGGTGACTAACTTCGGGCTTTTCTTCGTTAAACATCTCTTCTGGAGTATAATTTCCAAGAGCACCATGAGACATTTTGTTTTTTACATAGATCATTGTTCTAGTTGCTTCTTCCCACAAGTACATAGGTAGATCTTGATCATGGATCATTGGTTTTACTGCTTCCATGATAGATTTATTCTTCCTTTCATCCACACCATGTTGTTGAGTATTATAGGGTATGGTGAGATCCCTCTTAATCCCATCTTCTTTGCAGTATTCATTGAATTCACCTGATGTGAAGTCACCTCCATTATCGTATCTTAATGTCTTGATCTTGTTTTCAGAGAGGTTTTCCACAAGAGCCTTAAAATATTTGAACTTTTCAAATATTTCATCTTTCTTCTTCAAGAAATATATCCAAGTCTTGCAGGAATAACCATTAATAAAAGAAGCATAACAAACATACCCACTTAGAAGTATATTACATTGGTATCCACACATCGAAGTGGACAATTTTTAAGATCCCTTTTACTTTACTGTCAATGTTTTGAAAAGGGTTCTTCATGTTCTTTCCTTATGTGCATCCTTTTCACACTCCTTCATGGTGTATCTATATCTCCAATAAACCTGTCGCCCCGTTTCTCACAATTGGAAACTATTTGTAATGTATATGAGAAAGTCTTATGTGCCATGATTCACATGGGCTTATGATACAAGCTATCAAGGATGAATCTGCATGTCCCTTTAATTTGTAGAGTCCTCCTTATTCAACTCCAATCACTATTGGATCATCTATAGTTTTCCCTTTTGGCCACAAGAGGATTTCACCATCTATGAAAGAAACTATGAAACCTTTCTTATCTAAAGCTGATATAGAAAGGATATTCTTATTTAAACCTGTGACATATAGAACATCTTTCATCTTCATGGAATTTTTGGAGTTTATATTATAAGAGGATTCTCCCATTCCCTTGATGGGATATTGCTAATCATCTCTAATAAATACTTTGTGTGGGGAGTCCTTTTGTGATGAGTGAAATTAAAACATATTCTTCACAGGAATCTTTTGTTGAAATATTGTAACTTCGAAGAATATTCTTTATGTATCTTTTGTGGTCCCGATGGTCCAACAGGGAGAGCCACTTGTATTTCAGTGTACCTCGATGCTCCTAATCAGAAGAACTAATAAGAGTCATGAGGTAGTCCCCTCAAATTGTAAAGGTGGGTCATCAGCACCCCAGTGTGGTTACTTGAGCCTACATGTGTAACTCAAGCCTACATGAGTTAACTTAATCCAACATGTTAATTGAGTAAAATTTAAGTGAACGGATGAATATAAATAGAGGTGTAGTGCTCCTCATTTGACACACACACTCACTTGGAATAACGCACTTGTGGAGGAGAGAAGTTGCTGGAGAAGGAGGAGAATCAGGTTTTTGATCTCCTTGTTGGTTTTACCTTTTTTCCTTTTTGGGCATCTATACTGAGGAAGCTTTTGCTGGGTTTTTCCCTTTAGGTTTTTCCCAGGATAAATCTGTGTTGTTCTTGTGATACTATTTCTTTCATTGATCCTATTTTATATGCTTTTATTATGAAAAATGAAATGATATACTGATGTCTTAGCTAAGCATATGAAAAATTTAACATGGTATCAGAGCTAACCTGAATAGGGCAGCTTTCACAAGATACAGAAGCTAGGGCTTCTTATTTTTTGGTTCTCTCTCCACAATTAATCAGCAAAAGAAGGCTAGGCTAACTCTCCTTTGAAGGGTGCATCTTTCTGTCGAAGCGGAATTCGATTCCGAGCATTTTCAGTTTTCGATGTGGAAATTAGGGCTTTCTATAGAAGAGGAATTTTTGAGTGAGACCAGCATAGGATTGTTATCCTCATCAAAATGGAATTTTAGATACCTTTATCAAGAAATTTGGTTGGGTGAAACTCTGGGAAAGTCAAACCCTAGTTTGACCCCGAGCTAGAAAAACCCTAAATACTAAAAATGCTACGTTTTGGTACATTCGCTATATTCCGAGATTGGCGAAGGAGAAAAAGATGAAAATTGCAGGGGCCAAACATACAATCTTTATGAACACTGTCTCCAAAATTCATCCTCAGATTCACTGTATTCCAGGAGATATGTTCTTTCCAAGTTAGGTATCCAGCCTCTTCCAGTATTCATCCCTAAACAAGACACCTAGGGAGAATTACAATATCTTGGTCTACAGAGGTCCAAATGGAATTCCTAAAGATGTTCCAAAAAGGGCATGGACTTTAATTTTGGTGGTCCAAATATCAGACTCAGAAGATGAACCAATGACACGTGGCATGCCGTACAACTTCGCTGTTCTGAATAGTCCTGTAACAGGTCACCTTGGGAAAAGGATCATAAATATCAAATGGTGAAACCAATTCTAATGAAAACTATAGTGTTGGATCAGGTACATGTGAGGTTACCTCAGTACGACATTTCAGACACAGAGGAGCAGAAATTTTGGAGATATCATAGAAACAGTAACAGGCATTTCTGCTGAAGAAATTGGAAAATTAGGGCTTCCTATTCCGGGAGCTTCCCTCCACTGTTTTCAGAAATGGAGTACATTGGAAAGCTCCATTTGAAGATATCTATATGGCTAGCCAATTATATCTGAAAGATTCCAATTTTTGAAATTAGGGTTTCTATGACAAACCCTAGATCAGCCAGCTTCAGAACCAGGACGGACACCTCAAATCGGTAAGATCTAATCCTTTGATATGTTCATTTGACGTTATCTTTTCAAAGTGATCTATGACATCAGCTTGATGATAAGATTGGTGAAGTTGAAAAATTCCAAGTCTAGAAGTACATGATCTCTCTGAAGAAAATTGATTGGACACCTACATGAGCATAGAGGTTCTAGTTTCAGAGGGAGATGAGGCTAGAAGCCTTTCTCAAGAAGAACTTGGTCAAATCCCTGAAGATCATTGATGATTCAGTTACGAATCAACTTGTACTACAAGTTTATTCCCTAAAGACATCGATGAGGTTTGATTCCTTGACCAATCTATTTGAAGGGAAGAACATAGATCAGAATATGACCTTAAGAAACCAGCTGAAGAATGTGAAAATCCAGAATGCAGAGACCATGCAGTCATAAGGATCTCTCATATCAAAAAAAAAATTCAGGAGGGGAAAGAAGAAGTGAAGAATGCATAAGTGGTGATGGCCACCTTGAATGGCCTCCCATGATCATAGAACTCTACCATTTAAGAAATGTGTTCCAGAAGGAAGTGATTACTTTCAGTCGACTTTGGGAAAAAGAAGAAGCTCGTCTCTGAAGATCAAGCTCTCATCTTCCAAAGAAGATTCCTCAATCAATGAGGAATATGAAGATATCAACTCTTGAAGAACTTCTGATCCACCTCAACATTAGGATAAGAAATGATGATGAAGAAGACGATGAAGCTAAAGAATCAAGAAGGAGTATACCCATGAAACAAATAAAGATAAGTATTCAATTGTCATTTCATGATATTGTTTTGTTATACATTTGATTATATTCAGGTGATGTGTTATGCATGATAGATTGTTTGCATTAATGACTGTATACTACTAATATGCATGTGATGGGTAAGTATCTCATGGTGCTATACAACTCTCCATCGCTACTTATCAAACCTCCTTGCTAACATATTGGATTAGTGCATAATCTCAATAATGTCATGGTGTAAATGGAAGGCATCTAGAAAGTTTAAGTGAGATATGGATGAATGTTGTATTGACTAAACAGTTGCATGATGCATAATAATTTGTCGTTATACATATGTTTTATGAAATAGTTCTAGCCATGCAACTGGTGCATTTGAATTGTAGGAAAGATCATGAACAACTTCCTACAAGAAAAGAAGGATGAGACTTGTTCCGAAGAACAAGTGATGACAATTCAAGATTCACTCCAATAAACATGAATCTGAAGCTCCCAGGGTCAGAGACACCTTGATGGAAGAAAGAGCTTCAAAGAATGGTAGATCCACCTTGAAGGATGAATACCACCATGGGCTCAAGAGATAACTCAAGATGAAGAAAAGAATGCTATAAAAGAAGCTATGATCAAAGAATAACAATTGATCATGGGGAATGATGTATACGATATGATGGAACAAGTGTACAAAGAAAGGTTCATGATTCTCCCTAGAAAGAATAGACTATGACATGACATACTCTATTGACCAGTATATATCAAGCATAGAACCACCTGTACAGAATGAAGAGGGAAGATGATACTCCACTTCAGGGGGAGTGACTACAGAAAATTATATCTGAGTTCGACATGGTATGACATGATGGATAGATTTGTGATGGATCGAGACTTTACCAAGAGTAAAGTAGGTTCCAACCTTCAAGGTTGAATGCATAAGACTAAGATATGTTACTTATAGAAGTAAGGTAAGAGTTGTGGCTAGAGGTTTCTGTCAGAAAGAGGGAATTAATTCTGAAGAGACACTTACTTTCTGTAAGCAAGGTACATTTCCTTCAAAACTATCATGGTAGTTTCTTCCATGATGAAGTAAAGACAAGCCTTCCTTAATGGTATGATTAAGGAAGAGTTTTACATCAAATAGTAATGAGGATTTGAAGTTGAATACAGAAGGAATCAAGTATGCAAGTTGAAAAAGGCCCTCTAAGGCCTGAAGCAAGCTCCCAGAGCTTGGTATGGAAGAATAGATAGTTTCCTGATGAGCATGATATTTGCCAAGAGTAAAGTCGATCCTAACCTTTCCTACAAGGTTGTATAAGATGTACCTGTCATTCTATTACTATATTTGGATGACTTATTCTTGACAGGAAATGAGAAACAGATCATGGAAAGTAAGAAGAAACTAGAAAAAGAATTTGAGATGAAAGACCTTGGGTTAATGCATTATTTCCTAGGTCTGGAAGTATGGAAAAGTTCAGAAGGAATCTTTCTCAACCAGGGAAAGTATGTGGTAGAGATATTGAAGAGACTCAATATGTTGAAATGCAAAGTCATGGCCACCCCCATGAACTCCAACCTGAAGCTGTTAGCTGATGACTCATTAGAGTTAGTGGATGTGACTAACTATAGACAGATCATTGGGTCATTGATGTACTTAACAAATACCAGACCAGAAATTTGTTTTGTTGTGAACACCTTAAGTCAATATCTTGTTCAACCAAGACAGATTCACCTAGTAGCTGCAAAACATGTGATGAGATATCTAAAAGGGACTATAGACTTTGGTCTATACTATGATGGTAGCCATGAGTATAGATTGTATGGCTACACAGATGCAGATTGAGCTGGAAGTATCTCAGACAGAAAAATCAAATCAGGTATATGCTTTGAAGTCTGCTATGAGTTCATGGTTTAGAAGGAAACAGTCCAGTGTTTCTCTTAGCACGGTTGAAGCAGAATACATAGCAGATTGCTCTACTATGTTATGAAGCCATATGGCTTCAGAAGCCGATATCAGGTCTCTTTGACTTGAAGATGGATACAACAATGATTCTATGTGATAACCACAGTTGTGATGACAAAGAACCCTGTGTTCCACGTAACACGTAGAAATCCGGTATTTCTACTTACAAGATAAGATGAAGATAATGATACTGTAGATGCAGATGATGGTGATTTAGTATTTCTATACTGAATATAGAGATGATGATGTTTCAGTATTCCCATATTGAAGATATAGATGATGATGATTTCAGTATTCCCATACTGAAGATATAGATGATATTTCAGTATTTACATACTGTAGATTATGGTGATTCTGTATTTCTATACTAAATATAGAGATGATGATGATTTCAGTATTTCTATACTGAAGATATAGATGATGATGCTTTTAGTATTGACATACTAGAGATACAGATGGTGATAGATCAGTATTCATATATTGAAGATGTAGATGATGATGGTTTGGATGATGATGTATCGACGAAGCCTCTACCTCGAGTAGAGTTTGAACACTTTCGAGACAAGCTTGGTATTGTTCGGAAAGACCTTCCTCGAAAGGGGGAGTAGTGATGTTGCAGAGGGATTGTATCATCCCGGGAAATCTGTCCATAATAGATCTGGTGACCTTGGTCATCGAGAACGTGATGGGATTGCATCATCCTTGGACATAGTCCTAAAGTGATAGGGAGTGATTATCCCGTAATTGTATCCGGTGACTTCGGTCATCGAGAATGTGGTAGGATTGCATCATCCTTGGACTCAAGTCGTAAAGTGATTGGGAGTGATTATTCCGTAATTGTATCCGGTGACTTCGATCGTTGAGAATGTGGTAGGATTGCATCATCCTTGGACTCAAGTCCTAAAGTGATAGGGAGTGATTATCTTGTAATTGTATCCGGTGACTTCGGTCATCGAGAATGTGGTAGGATCGCATCATCCTTGGACTCAAGTCCTAAAGTGATAGGGAGTGATTATCCCGTAATTGTATCTGATGACTTCGGTCGTCGAGAATGTGGTAGGACTGCATCATCCTTGGACTCAAGTCCTAAAGTGATAAAGAGTGATTATCCCGTAATTGTATCCGGTGACTTCGGTCGTCGAGAATGTGGTAGGATTGCATCATCCTTGGACTTAGTCCTAAAGTGATAGGGACTGATTCTCCCGTAATCAATCCGGTAACTTCGATAGTCGAGAATGTGGTGGGATTGTATCATCCCTGGACTTTAAGTCCAAAAGTGATCCAAAGAATTTTTGTCTTTGAGTTGTGGATTGGAGGTTGTTGCTGATGATGATGATGATGTACTGATCGAAAGATCATAGTATGATGATGACGCACTATGATTATGATGTTTTGGATCGAAATATCAAAGTATGATGATGATGTTTCTGATCGAAAGATAAGAGTATGTTGATGATGTTTCTGATCGAAAGATCAGAGTATGATGATGATGTTTCTGATCGAAAGATCAGAATGTGATGATGATTATGATCGACTGATCAGAATATGATGATGATGATGATGTTACTGCTGATCGAGAGGTCAAAGTACTGAAGATGTTGCTGCTGATCGAAAGGTCAAGGTGCTGAAGATGTTGTTGATCGAAAAGTCAAAATGATGAATATGCTGATGATTGAAAGTTCAAAATGCTGAAGATGTTGTTGCTGATTGAACAGTCAAAGTGCTGAAGATGTTGCTGATCGAAAGGTCCAAGTGCTGAAGATGTTGTTGCTAATTGAAAGATCAAAATGCTGAAGATGTTGCTGATCAAAGAATGAAGATGTTGCTGATGATGAAGACTGAAGATTGAAGATGAAGACTACATGATGTTGAAAAGCTTCCAATGATTTATAGATGTGTTACCTTGCTGATGTTGATGATGTCCCATACCTCTATTCTTGTTGTTGTTGATGTTGCTGTAGAATACCCTTCTCGTTAAGGGGGAGTGTTGAAATATTGTAACTTCGAAGAATATTCTTTATGTATCTTTTGTGGTCCCCGATGGTCCAACCAGGAGAAACACTTGTATTTCATAGTACCTCGATGCTCCTAATCGGAAGAACTAATAAGAGTCATGAGGTAGTCCCCTCAAATTGTAAAGGTGGGTCATCAGCACCCCAATGTGGTTACTTGAGCCTACATGTGTAACTTGAGCCTACACGAGTTAACTTAAGCCGACATGTTAATTGAGTAAACCTTAAGTGAATGCATGAATATAAATAGAGGTGTAGTGCTCCTCATTTGACCCACACACTCACTTGGAATAACGCACTTGTGGAGGAGAGAATTTGATAGAGAAGGAGGAGAATCAGGTTTTTGATCTCCTTGTTGGTTTTACCTTTTTCCCTTTTTGGGCATCTATATTGAGGAAGCTTTTGTTGGGTTTTTCCCTTTAGGGTTTTCCCAGGATAAATCTGTGTTGTGCTTGTGATACTGTTTCTTTCAGTGATCATGTTTTATATGCTTGTATTATGAAAAATGAAATGATATACTAATGTCTTAGCTAAGCATATGAAAAATTTAACATCTTCATCTTTTTTATTCCTCTTCTCATATTCTTGATTTTCACCTTCAACTGCATGAGATTGGAACCTTTTGTTGCTCTTCTTGAGTTTCTCTTCCTTCAAGGTGAAATTTATTGATATCTATCTCATCTTATGGCAAGTGGAGCATTCAAAAGATGAGAAGCTCCTCTTGACCCTTTTATTCCTTTAATACCTTTGAGTTCTTCTAGGAGGATGATCATGACTCTTCGTCTTGTTCTTTCCTTTGGTATGGGACACCAAAGATTGATATTCAGTTTTATTCAATTTCTCTTCTCTAACTATTATTATTTATTCTTCTTGAGCACATTCTTACCATAACTTTCAGAACTTAGTCATGTTTATTCTATAAGATATTCCTTAAATGAAAGATTCCCATTCTCTTAGGAGTCTACTCAAGGTGGTAATTAAAATTTATGATTATTCTACCATGTCACCAATAGCTTTTAATTTCTCCTTGGTTTGGGATACCCTTGTGAAGTATGATTGCATGGTCTCTGACCTCTGAAACTTCACATTCTTGAGTTTATTTCTCAAGGTCATGTTCCTATTGATATGTCTTCCTTCAAATAGGTTGGATAGGGAATCAAACATTTCCTTTGGTGTTCTCCTTGAATATAATTGAGGGATCCAGTGATATTTGATGGATTCAGCTATGATCCTCTTAGCCTTAATCATATCCTTCTTATGCTTGGCCTTTGCTTCATCCTCTTCTAGTTTTTCAACTTCCTCATTTAT
>LPNX011145883.1:25231-42967 GCA_001517045.1 Pseudotsuga menziesii | reverse complement strand
TTCAAAAAACTGCTTCAGGATGACCTCCTTAGGGATGACCTAGGGTTTGATGGTAAAACCATAATTTTTTAACTGAGATCACTTTTAGGGATGAGTGGTAGAAAATATGTACCACCCAATGGTAAGCTATATTTTATATTTATTTTCTCGAGATTGTTCATGGAACCTTTAAAAATATGAAGCCCTAGTTCTTCTCGGTAGTAGTATTCATGCCCAAAAATGAAAATTCTCAAAATTCGATTATGTTTTCAAAGAAAGATGTTCCTTCCTAGGGAAATTTGAGTGATCCATATTTTTTGCTTGATATTTCAAGGGAAGTGTTCAGAATAATTAACCCTAACAACACAATTTCTCCTTTCTGGGTGTCTCTGATATCATGTTAGTTTTTTCTTATTTTGCTTAGATGATATTCTAAAAAAATTCCCAATAGTAGGATCATTGAAAGAACAACAAGAAAAACAACACAATGACAATAGATATTTTCCTCATGGAAACCACAAGGGAGAAAACCCCGCAAAACCTCTTAAATATAGAACTCAACCTAGACAGTGTAGAGCCCCAAGACAACTCTTCCTATCTCTCCATCACACTTCTTCTCTCTCTAGAGAACTTGATTGAGTGATGTGTGTACAACGTGAAGGAGGTTCCTCTCTATTTGTATTTGACTCTTGACATGACCTAAAACCTAATTGGGTTGACTTGTCTAACTGACAGGGCCAACTTGTCTAGTAAAATAACAAAATAATATTTATTACAATGACTCATGGGTACTATTGACCCAACTTACATCTGGAGGTTTACATCTTCCAAAGTTACATAATTTGAACACAAATTTCACCCTATTGATCTCTCTTCTCCATTGCTCCATATCTACACTGATGGTGGTTTGTGATCTACTATATTCCAAAAGAATTATTCTATTGTAAAAGATATTCTCTGATATTTATGATAATTATACTAAGAATATTTTCTAGGGTTTTTCATCCTCACTATTTTGATGATTTTCCCTAGGCTACATCTTGTGACATGATTAAATGTGTTTTATGTGATTTAATGGTTCATTGATTTCAAGTATTTAGTATTTATGCAATTAAAGAATTAAATATCAAAGCTCAACCAAAATTCAATATGGTATTAGAGCTGACGAGGTGAAGAAGCTAATATTTACGTAGCAAACTCAATCCTATGTAGATCCTAAGGAGTTGAGCACAAGACTTGAAAACAATTGCATTGATCTTAGTTTAAATGAAAGATCGACTTGAGGGAACTTTGAATTTCAACACTTAGAAGGATAGGGTTCTCAACATCGTGGAGGAAAATAATGGAGGATCCTACATCTAAAGTAGTGTGCATCAAATTCAAGAAGAATCAAGGTAAGTCCAAATGGATCATCTATGAATCGATGAAGGACAACTTGATGTCCATGATTACTCCTTTGAAAACTGCAAATGAGAGTTTTGATACATTGAAAAACCTATATGAGAATAAATCCCTGAGTTAAAAGAGGGAATTAAAAAACAATCTATAGAACCTCAAGATGGAGAAGGAAAAGACAGTGGCCTCTTTCTTCACCAAGATGTGTGAGGTAAGAGATCAACTTGATAGCATTGGAGTTGTGGTGGATGAAGATGATCTTCTTCAAACTGTTATTGTCGGTCTCCCATCATCATGGGATAAATTGTTGGCTATGGTGAATGGTCAATAGATGCAACGTAACTTCAAGAGGTTCTGGCATGACTACCTTCAAGAGGAAGGGTGAATCCAAAGCATGGTTTCCTTCAAGAGGAAGGGTGAATCCAGAGCATGGTTTCCTTCAAGAGGAAGGGTGAATTTGAAACAAAAATTGAAACATCTACAAGAATTTTATTGGTTTTTCTATAATAATGGACTTCTGTTGTCTAAAAGAAAGATAGAAACTGGGAAGAAAGGAATTGAATTCTTTGGTTTTAGAATAAATAAAGGTCATATTATTCTTCAAGATCATGTATTGAAAGTTTTATATCACTTTCTAGACCAAATTCTGGAAAAAAGTGCAACCCCAATGATTTCCGGGAAGCTTATATTATATTAGAACTTTTTATAAAGGGAAAGCAGATGATATATATATCCCACAACAACAACTAAAAAAGAAACCTCCTAAATGGAGTCCAAAAATGACTAAAGTTGTAAGAAGAATTAAAGAAAATGCTAAGCATATTCTCACTCACTCAAGGTACCAGACACCTTGTTATAGAAACATATGCCTCTAACAAAGCATGGGGAGGGCTTCTTATAGAAAAATATGGAGACAAATAAGACATGTGTGGCTATGTGTCAGGTTCTTTTAAAAATGTAGAACTTAGCTACCCATTAATACATAAGGAGATTCTTGCTATCAAAAAGATATTAAACCATTTTAAAGTATATTTGAATCCCATAAATTTCTTGATCGAAATAGTTTTGAAAATTATGCCCAAGATATTTAAAAATGAAAATTTGATGGGAGAGAATAATTCTAGAATTATTAAATGGACACGAGGCTTAAAAAATCTTATTTTGATATCGTTTACATGCCTGGTTATCTTAAATGTGTTGTTGGCATATTAACTAGAGAAGAGTTGAAAAGTAATCCCAGCTTCAATATGTTCACCGTGGGAGCATCCAATTCATGAAGTAACAAAGAAAACAAAGAAAAGAAGAAGGAAAAAATGAGGATATACAAAGATCCTATGACATAAAAAGAAAGAGAACAATTCTTAGAGTATTCCTGTAATAGGAAGTAGACATATATTTCACTATATCTTTGATACAACAGACTAATGAATCTCCTATGAAAATTTATATTCTTGAAAGATGGATGAACAAATATTTTCTAGGATTTTAAAATGCGCTCCAACACCTGCAGCAACTCATTGGCGTATGGATTGATGTTTCCAATACATAATTTTTTCCCCTGAGAATATAGGGTACAGTGCGGGGAAAAATTTATTCTACATTTACAGGAAGATATGATCATAGATCATCAAAACCACTTGTGGTTTAAATTCAAGCTATGACATCTTGGAAGGAAATACTCTTCACTTGAACCATCGATCTACAATTGATAAAAGTACATCAAACATGAAAAAATGGTAGGATGATAGATAATCAAGTATACAACAAAATTATCCCACTTAACTAGAAATTTGAGTCTACATCTGCATAAGAATATTGTTGTAGCCTAAAACAAATCATGTTTAGATCCGATGTTGAGCAGGTTTTTTCATACTGCCTTTTTCTAGACACCGAGATAGAGTTTAACTATTATATCACTAACAAAGGATCCTATAAATATTTTAATTATCCTTGTGGAGGTGTAGAATTGGATGATAGAAATGAATGATGTATTTGTTGCATCGACTAGGATGCCCATGATTCAATGGAAAGTGTCATGGGTCCCTAACAATAGCTCTAGTTTGTAAAGATCAGTTCTTCAATACTTTGATTCCTTCACATGGCTCGAATGACTTATCAAAAAAAATGTATGATTTGATCTACTTCCATAGGAACAAGTCTTTTCTTTTGATTTCATTTGTCAGTTTAGTCACCGGTTTACTAGGTAAATTTGTATAAATAAATCCCTCCTCCACTCATTTGAGCATTTGGAGTTGAGATTTCTAAAAATTATTTTAGTTTGAGTAGTGTTTTGTATCCTCTGATCTCATGCATTTTGTGATCTAACTTAAGAAAAATAATGATCTCAAGTGTAATGAGTGTTTCAACAAAAATGCATGCTCTCCCTCTATGGTTAGTGTGATCAGTTGGGATCAAAGACCTGTTGCTCTATTGTGTTGTCTATGATGATCTTCTAAATTCGAATACAACTAGACTATTGAGTATAAGAGCCATCCATTAAGCACCAGAAGCCAATAAGTTGTCACAGAGTTCCTTGGGTCAGATTAGTCTTTTTCCAAGGTGTGACACACTTCAAAATGGGCTACTATCGAGTATAAGTTTGTGTGTTAATTTTAGAGTTTCTATGTGTTAAATTCAGACTCCTCATTGGATATAGTGAGGATTCCGGTTGATATGATATATAATCCCATCACCGAGAAGTGCATGGTTAGTAGAAACATTGAGTTTATGGAAGCAGTGGCTTGAGATGGAAGTGTTCATAAATCGGTTCCAAGGGGAGGTTATCTATGACATGAAGGATATGATGTTGGAAAGGAGCATATTGTGCATGGTGGATAGCAGATTACATGGGATAATAGACTTGTAGCAAGCATACTAGAAACACAAGCAGGTGAAGTAAATACATCACAATCTAGAAAACCTAGATTTCAAGAGCATGGTAAATCATCCATTTATGGAGGAAAACATCTATCGAGCTCACAGGTATGTAGTTATTTTTATCCTACTTCAGCTCATCTTAGGTTCAATATTAAAGGATAAAATACTAGAAGTCCTATGGAGTTGTATGAACATCAAGATGATAACTTATATAAAGTGTCAAATTATGCATGTCTCTTATCAGTCAAATGAATTTGAAGAAGAATTTCAGGATGATATATGGGTAAATCCGTGGATGATGAGACTAATCCAATAGAGAGAAATGACATTTGGGATGTTTTAAACATACCTTAAGATAAAAAGTGTGTGGGTGTTAAGTGGATCTATAAGACAAAATTGAATGTTGATGGTGAAGTTGAGAAGCACAAATAAAGGCTTATTGATCAAGGGTTCATTCAACAACCCAATGTTGATTATAATGAAACATTTTCCTTATAACAAGATTAGACACAACAAGGCTTGTGTTATCCATTGTAATGAAATGTAGATATATGTACATCCTTTAAGTGAGGAGGTGCTTAATTTAGTTGATAAAGATGAGAAGTAGTGGGTATTAAAACATAGGAGTATACCTGCCTACCTAGGGGGCTTTAGACAAAAACGATAGTCATGGTCAGAGAATTGAGAGACATATGTGTGGGGAAGAAAGAATTTGATTCAATGCTAAGAAAAGGAACCCTACCATATTAGTGTCACTTTTAACCCAAAGAAAGGCATAGCGAATTTCCAAGGAAATAAGTATCAGTGAATTCATTCTATACTATGAATGTAAAATCCACGTTTTTTAATGGATTTCTAGAGGAAGAATTCTATGTAAAACATGACCTTGTTTATGAGGTTGATGGATATGAAGACAAATTCTATTGATTGAACAAGGCTTTGTATGCATTGAAACAAGCACTCGGGATTTGGTATAGTAGGATCAAAGCATACTTGCTTAGTAATGGATTCAACATAAGTACACATGAGCTTACTATGTATGTGCTGTGTACACTAAGATAAATGAGGATGGTGAGATTTTAATTATTTGATTTTACGTACATGGTTTTGTTGATGTATTTCTAACTTCATAATGTATTCATCTATGTATCTTATGTATTATAACCCGTTGTTTATTCCGGGATGTATCTATAATGTAATTGAGTCATGTTGTCATGCGTCGATGTTCCGATCGGGAGGATCAATAATGTAAACAAGTCATGTCAAGTCATTGTGGGTAACCCTCTAATTGTCTAAGGGTTGAAGTCCCCATATTTTTTGGGGAACTAGGGTTATTAGACTCTCCTAGTAGATGTCAGCCCTAGTAGGGTTTTAGTCACATCGGGATTAGTATAAATAGAGAGTTGGACTCTCTATTTAACACACAACTCATACACACTCAAGTGTAGCGCATAGTTGAGGAAGGAGAAGGAACTGGGGCTTGATAAGAAGAAGGTTACTGCTGTCAGGAGATCACTTAGATTTTTGGGCTTTTACTGTTTTGGTGTTGATTCTATCTCTGAGGAAGTTGCAGGGTTTTCTCCATTTATGGTTTCCCTGAGGAAAAACACTATGTTCATTGTCTCTTGTGTTTTATTGATGTACTTGTTATTCTCTTAGTTAAAGATCCTAATAATGCTAGCTTAATGTTGAAAAACTAACATGGTATCAGAGCTAACCTGAGAAGAAGACACTATGCAGCTTCAAGAGCTAGGGCTTCCTAGTTTGTGGATATTCCTCCATAGATTTTTGGCAAAATTAAGGTGGAATAACTCTCCTCCTTAGGGCGCATCTATCTGTAGAAACAAAATCCAATTCTGAGGTTTTTCAGTTTTGGACCTATCACTACTGCCGAAAATTAGGGATTTTTAGAGAAGAGGAATTTTCAGTGAGCCCAAGCTTGGATTGATCTCCTTCCCAAAATCAAAGTCAAGGATAAATTTCAAAGCATTTGGGTGGAAAAAACTTCGAAAAAGCAAAACCCTAATTTTCTCATCATCCAGTACTGCAGAATTTCAGCTCCAAATCCAAATCCGACACCTTGACCCAGTAAGATCTAAATATTTTGTATTTCCATTTGAGGTTCTCATTTTTAAGATGTGTCATCATACCAAGCTTGATGAAAATCTTGAGGGAGCTAATAAATTTCGATCCTGGAAGTATAGGATCTCCCTGGTCCTGGAAGAAAATGAGTTATACTCCTACATCCATGAGGAGGTTCCAGTTCCAGAAGAAGATGAGGAAAAGGCCTTACATAAGAAGAAAATGGTTACAGAAAAGAGGATCATTGCTGATTCTATCAAGGATCACCTTATCCCACAGGTGTCCTCTCTCAAGACACCTAAAGCTATGTTTGATGCCCTAACCAAATTGTTTGAAGGGAAGAACATAAATCGGAAGATGACTCTAAGGAATCAACTGAAGAATGTGAAGATTCAGAATACAGAAACCATCCAGTCTTACTTCACAAGGGTTTCTCATATCAAGGAACAATTAGAAGCTATAGATGAAGAAGTGTAGAATGCAGAGATTGTGATGACAACTCTGAATGGCATTCCTAGGTGATGGGTTTCATTCATCCAAGGAATCTGTGCCAGAAAGAAATTAGTCAAATTCAGCAGACTATGAGAAGAATGTTCTCAAGAAGAAACATGAATAACAGCTTGAGAAGAGAAGATGGGAAGTGAAGATAAATCTCTCACAGTTAACTCCAAAAAAGGCAGAAGAAAACCTCATCACTCCAAAGGTAAGAATCCTCATCATAGAGATAATAGCAGAAAGGACCTATCTAGATTAAGATGTTATACATGTGATGAAATAGGACACTTTGCAAAAGACTGTCCTAAGAACAAGGTCCACTCTCATAAAAGGAAGGGGAACAAAAGAAGACATCATGCTCATGCTGCAGAGGATGATGAACCTTCCATGAAAAGAACCAGATATGAAAGTGAAGATTCTTCAAGCAAGGATGAATATGTTTTGATCTCCACTCTCACGGGTAACATTACTCATGGAAGTGATGATTGGCTTATAAACAGTGGGGCTTCCAAACATATGACTGGATACAAGGAATCCTTTGTGAGACTATTAGAACATGAATCACGTCACAAGGTGAAACTAGGAGATGAGTACCAATATGCAACAAAAGGTAGCGTGGAATATTCCTATAAAATAGACTCTGTAAAGTCTCTAACAATGAGGGAAGTATTGTTTGTGCCAAGACTCAAGAATAACATCCTCTCCACATCTGCACTAGATGCAAAAGTAATGAGGGTTGCAATCATAGATGGACAAGTCATCATGTGGCCAAGAGGAAATACTATCGATGATGCGGTGGTGATTGGAGAACAAGAAGGAGGATTGTACAAATTAAAGGGCCATCCAAGACAAGAATTGGTCCATGAAACAATAGAGCCAAGTGAACTTTGGCATAGAAGGCTTGCACATGTGCATTACAGAGCACTGCCAGTTGCAAGCAAAGCGGTTTAATGTCTACCAGAATTCCGAGAAAAACATGATGGGGTCTACAAAGGATGTACGAAAGGAAAGAATACAAAGAAGACATTTCCTAGCGGCGAAAGCAAAGCCAAGGGAATCCTAGAAATCATCCACTCCGATGTATGAGGTACTATAGCTCACTAAGCGGGTATGCATATTATGTTTCTTTTATTGATTATTTTTCTAGGAAAACGTGGGTTTACTTCATGAAGAACAAAGACGAAGTATTTAGCAAATTCAAGGAATTCAAAGCCTTGATCAAGAACCACACTGGAAAGAAGATCAAAACTTTTTTATCAGAAAATGGTGAAGAATTCACTTCGAATGAATTCAAAGAGCTATGCAAAGAGTCAGGGATTAAGAGGGAGTTGTCCACTCCTTACAATCCACAATAGAATGGGATTGTGGAATGGAAGAATAGAACTATCATGGAAGCAAGAAGAGCTATGCTTCATGATCAAGATATTCCTATACATCTTTGGGCTGAAGCTGCCAGAACAACAGTGTATGTACAAGACCGTACTCCACATAGAGTACTCAAGAACAAGACTCCTAAAGAAGTATTCTCTAGAAAGAAACCAGAAGTCATCCATCTCAGAATATTCATTCAGCGCGTGTACATACACATTTCAAAAGAAAAGAGAACAAAATTAGATCCTTCAGGAAAGAAGGGTATATTTGTGGGATACTTTAAAAGATCAAAGGCTTATAGAATATATTTTCCAGGATACAAGAAGATTGACATCAGCAGGGATGTGACATTTGATGAAGACATAGCTTACAACAAGTACAGAAAGAGACATGCTGAAGAACATGAAGAAGTAGAAGCACCCAGAATTCATGATACAACCATGAACGAAGAAACTCAAGAAGAAGATCTAGAATTTGAAGAACCACAAAGACCTATAGATCCACCTCTGGAGAAGAATCCTCATAAGAGGAAACCTTCTTGGGTACGAGAACTTATCCAAGGTGTAGAAAGATATGGGGCTCTAGAAGAGAATCATAGAGAAAGAAAGAGGACCCGATCCTACTCTGATTATATAGCATTACTATGTGATTTCATTGATAAAGATCCTTCCAGTTATGAAGAAGCGGTAGAACGAAAAGAATGGAAGGATGCTATGATCGAAGAATACCAATCGATCATGAAGAATGATGTTTAGGATGTTGTCCCAAGACTAGATGGGAAGTCAGTTGTAACTTCCAAATGGATCTCCAAGATCAAACATGCTGCAGACGGTAGCATTGAAAAATATTAAGTAAGATTTGTGGCTCGGGGTTTCTCTCAGAAAGAAGGAATAGATTATGAAGAAAACTTTGCTCCTATAGCTAGATACACTTCCATCAGATTGGTAATTACTCTGGCTACAGTGATGAAATGGAAGATACACCGAATGGATTTCAACAATGCTTTCTTTAATGGTGTAGTAGAAGAGGAAGTGTATGTAGAACAACCACTCGGTTTTGAAACACATGACAGAGAGTCTCATGTGTGCAGATTGAAGAAATCCCTGTATGGTTTGAAACATTCACCCAGGACTTGGTACGGTGGAATTGATATCCAGTTTGGTCTTTACCAAGAGTAAAGAAAATTCCAACCTTTACTACAAGGTTGAAGATGGCAAGCCAGTGATGCTTCTACTATATGTAGAGGATCTATTTGTAACAGGTACGGATGGGTTGATTACTGATACAAGGAGAAAGCTTGCTGCTGAGTTCAAAATGAAGGACTTGGGGATGATGTGTTACTTTCTAGGTATGGAAGTGTCGCAAAGTACAGATGGAATCTTCCTTAGACAAAGGAAGTATGTAGTAGAGATCCTAAAGAGGTTTGGGATGATGGACTGCAAGGATATGGCCACACCTATAGCACCGAATCTAAATCCCTTGAATGATGCTTCATCAGAGTCGGTTGATGCTACAATGTATTGTCAGATGATTGGGTCTTTGATGTACCTGATGAACATGAGACTAGATATTTACTTTCCTGTGAACACCTTGAGCCAGTTCCTGACATATTTGAGACATGTTCACTTGATTGTTGCAAAGCATATTCTAAGGTACTTGAAGGGTACAATTGATTATGGGCTCAAGTACGATGCAAATTAGAAGATTAACTTGGAGGGTTATGTTGATTCAGATTGGGCAGGCAGTGCCATTGATAGGAAGAGAACTTCAGGCTGTTGCTTTAGTATGGGATCAGGTGTGATCTCTTGGTTTAGTAGGAATAAATCCTGTGTGGCACTGAGTACAACTGAAGCAGAGTATGTCGCAGCTTGTTCATCTAGTTGTGAGGCAGTATGGCTAAGGAAGCTACTGTCTGATTTATTTGATCTCCAGTTGGATGCTACTTGTATACATTGTGACAACTAGAGTTGCATGAAGTTGTCAGAGAATCCATTGTTCCATGACAAGTCGAAGCATATCGAGATCAAGTATCACTATATCAGAGGTATGGTGCAGAGGGGAGTAGTGAAGATCTAGTATGTTGCGATGGAGGAACAGATAGCTGATGTGTTGACGAAGCCAATAGCCAAGGTGAAGTTAATGTACTTCATGGAGAAGCTTGGTGTTCTCCAGATTGAAGTTTCCTCCAAGGGAAAGTGATGATTCCCATAGCCATTCTAACATGGTGAGAGGATTGGTTCTTTCCATGGTCAGATGTAAGGGCTGAGCCATTCTGTCATGGTGAGAGGATTGGTTCCTTCCATGTCAGATATGAGTGTTGGCCATTTTTTCGAGTAGGATACATGTAAGGGCAATTGCCATTCTGGGAATGGAGGTACCTGGTCAGTTACCAGGAAAAATTTGTCTAGGACTGAGAATCCATTCTAATGTGATAGAGGGATGTGTTCCCACTTGATCAGATGTAAGGGATGAACCATTCTATCATGGCTAAAGGATTAGGTTCCTTCCATGTCAAATTTGAGTGTTGGACATTCCGACGAGAAGGCCAGATGTAAAAACAACTGCTATTCTCTAGGAGAATGGAGGCACATGGTCAGTTACCAGGTAGCTTAATCGAGGAATGGGGACCATTCTAATGTGACTATAGGATTGGTTCCTACAAGATCAGATATGAGTGCAGATCCCTTCCATCATTGTGAGCAAGATGTGTTCCTGCTTGGATGGATGTAAGTGCAGATCCTTTTCATCATTGTGAGTGGGATATATTCCTTCCTGGATGAATGTAAATGTATAAATATTTCATCATTGTGAGTAGGATGTGTTTCAGCCTGGATGAGAGTCTTTCATCATTGTGAGCAGGATGTGGTTTTGACCTGGATGGAAGAACAAATATCTTCCATCATTGTGGTAGGATGTGGTTCCGGCCTAGATGAAAGTACAAAAATCTTCCATCATTGTGGTAGGATGTGGTTCTAGCCTAGATGGAAGTACATAACTCTTCCATCATTGTGAGCAGGATGTGGTTCCGGCCTGGATGGAAGCACAGAGATCTTCCATCATTGTGGTAGGATGTGGTTCCATCCTGGATGGATGTGAGTACTGTGAATTTATGACAAGTAGGTCAGATATAACTGCTGAAGAAGACCTACATGGATGCTAGGCCTACAACCAGCATGAAAAAGGGTTGGCTCTGTAAAACTTCCTGTGACGAGAAGAATCATGAGATAGCACACGTGATGATCCAGATCAAGTGATGATCCAAATCCAGTGATGATGATCCAACATTAATGATCCAGATCAAGAGATGATCCAAATCCAGTGATGATGCCCAATGATGATCCAGATCAAGTGATGAGAACGAGTGATGATCCAGATCCGGTGATGATGTCCAATGATGATCCAAATCCAGTGACGATGTCCCATGATGATCCATATCAAGTGATGATCCAGATCCAAAGATGAAGATGACTTAAATACTAAGATGACTTGAAGACTAAGAAGACTTGAAGATGCAGATGACGAGATGATCCAGTTGATATAAAGAATAAGACCAGTTCTGAAAATTGTGTCGAAAGAATACCTTCCTAGTTAAGAGGGAGTGTTGATGTATTTGTAACTTTGGAATGTATTCATCTATGTATCTTATGTATTGTAACTCAATGTTTATTATGAGATGTATCTATAATGTAATTGAATCATGTTGTCATGTCCCGATGTTCTGATCGGGAGGATCAATAATGTAAACAAGTCATGTCAAGTCATTATGGGTAGCCCTTCAATTGTCTAAGGGTTAAAGTGCCCGAATTTCTAGGGCAATAGGGTTATTAGACTCTCCTAGTAGAGGTCGGCCCTAGTAGGGTTTTAGTCATGTCAGGATTAGTATAAACAGAGAGCTAGACTCTCTATTTAACACACAACTCATACACACTCAAGTGTAGCGCATAGTTGAGGAAGGAGAAGGCACCGGGGCTAGATAAGAAAAAGGTTACTACTGTCGAGAGATCACTTACTGTTTTGGGATTTTACTATTTTGGCGCTGATTCTATCTCTGAGGAAGTTGCGGGGTTTTCTCCATTTATGGTTTCCTTGAGGAAAAACACTGTTTTCATTGTCTCTTGTGTTTGATTGCTATACTTGTTATTCTCTCAGTTAAAGATCCTAATAATGCTAGCTTAATGTTGAAAAACTAATAGGTTTAATCTTGACTAAAAATATTTCCATTGAGTCTTTTAAGACTACAATGAAGACATAGTTTGAGATGAGAGACGTATGCTTAATGAAATATTTCCTTGGCATTGATGTAACCTAGCCTAATGAAGTCATTTTTTTACATCAATCCAAGTATGCATTGGATATTCTGAAGAGGTTTAGAATGGTGAATTGTAAGGCTCTAGTTACACCAATATCTATAAGAACCAAACTTAGCAACAAAGATCAAGGTACACGTGTGGATTCAACTCTATATAAGATATTGGTAGGTAGTCTCATTTATCTAACTTCAACTAGCCCTAATATAATGTATGCAACAAGTTTAATTTCCATGTTTATGGATTCTTGTAAGAGCATTCATTGGCATGATGGAAAACGAATTTTAAGGTATGGAAATAGAGTATGTTGTAGCAAGTTCAGTTGCATGTCAAACTGTGTGGATGAGAAGAGTTCTTTTTGAGCTATTGCAGGAGTGAGATGAACCAATACAAATATTATGTGATAAAAAATCCATCATTGTTCTTTGAAATAACAATGTGTTCCATAAAATAAATAAGCACGTTGATACACTATTCCATTTTATTAAGAAATTGACTAACATTGGAGAAGTCTCTCTAGAATTCAATAGGTCACAGGACCAATTGGTAGATGTGTTTACAAAACCTTTTGAAAAATGGGTTTTTCAATTTGAAAATGAGAGTCTAGCCGAATGAAGCCTTGAGAAACACTCATGACCATATTTGTTGGTTAAAGAAAGTAAGGGCGAGAAGTCTATTTAATGAAATTATTTGTGTGTATCATTTCCAATGGTAGGGAACGTGCTTTTCCTATGACTACCTATATGTTTCAAGTAGTAAATTCATTGGCATTAAATACCAATTGATCCTTTGATAGTTGCATATCCACATGAGCTAACGAATCTAAAATTGATAATTGATCAATTGTACGGTAGAACGGATTTTATTTTTGGTTGTTAATAAACTATAAAATATTTATTTTCTTATGAATTTCTTGTTAAGTAGGTGATTTTTCAAGAGACATGTCATTAAATTTGTACTAATGGGTTTTTGTCTAATCCTATAAATTTGAATAAATTTATGACCATGCGAGAGGAATAGTCCAATTTACCAAAGTATTCTTATATTGTTCTAGTGAATCGAGATAGTCCTTAGAAATCGAATCATTATCACATATAATTGAGTCTCCTGTTAATTATTGTTTTTCATAGAATATCATATCCAACATATACTTAGCCAATTTGTTTTAGCAATAAGGAGCTACTAGACTATTAATAATAAGGAAATTAATATCATAATATAATTATGATCATAAATGATGGATGTGGGCGCCATGGAGCTCTGCGGTAAGGTGCAAGAAGGTCACGAAGAAGAAGGGAACAGAAGAGGAAGAACATATGAAGGTATTTTTTGATGTTTTAAGTCTTGTTCATGATGGGAGGCCATAGTCCAAAGGAAAAACAACAAGGATGAAAGGAGGGGTTAAAGAAACACGCAGGATGCAAATCGACGAAGTCGATTACACGTCGGATGAGTGGGAGAATTCCATTTTTTGCTCAAATGAAGATGTGCACAACATGGAAAGGCAGGCATAAGCGAAGGTCAAAGGATCAAGTTATCAGACCACACATGTGAAGGTAATTAGCATGACATCGTGGGAGGAACTACGCGTTCCTTCAACACATGCAACAAAAAATAAGGCATGCAAAAACATGATCACTAATAACGATGCCACTCCAGTCAATAATTATGTAGATTTCAGCAGTAAACAGCCACACAATTCAAAGGGAATAAGATAGAGGAAGTTTAATGTGGAATTAACTATTGGCAGAGACATAGAACTCAAAGAGATTCCAGACTACCTGAAGTTTTCTCTAGTAGGACGTTTTTGCAGCAAATTACCTGGTTGGGAAGCAATGCAGAAGTAGATAAATGATAATTGGGAGGACAAAATTGGTTACAAACCTGAATTTCACGTGCTACCAGAGGGGTGGTATCTACTGAAATTGCGCTAGGAAAAATATGGTCATAAGTTTCTAGAAATAAGGTCGTAGTGGGGACCATCGAGCTTAATTATGCAAAAATTAAGGATAGAGTTCGATGCAAGAAAGGAACTGTATAACATCCAGCAAGTTTGTGTTGTTCATCCAGGGTTTCCCATGATGAGTTTGGCAAGAGGAGTGTCTCAGAGAAATAGGAAACAATATTGGGAAGTTCATGTCACTAGAAAAGGAATGGGAATCCAAAGTGTACCAATGTTGTGTGAGAATCCCGGTGGATTTCAATGTAAAGTACAATTTGTATGAGCAATTAGTGATAAATATGCACGGGATCTAGTGGAGGAAGCGATTAGACTATTGGAAAATTCATTTTCTCTATTATGGGTGCCGCAAGGTTGGACACTTTCTTAAGAACTACTCAAAAAATATGAAAGAAAGTCGACTTAGGAAGGTCTTGGTCAAGAAGGCAGGCACAAAGGAGGAAGAGAAGGTAGAGAAGGAAGAATTCGTAGAAGGTGGCATATAAATAGAATAATTTGAGATAAGAGGTGACAAGGGGAAGAAAAATATCAAAGATATTGATACTTGCTAGCAAGAAGCAGAGAAAATGGAGATAAAAACAATTATAGAAGAAGAAGCATGAAAGGATGTTGAAGGAAGAAGTCAGCAACAGTTAGAAGGTGGCCTGATAGAAGGTGGCAAGAATGAATTAGAGGAAACAAGTAAGTCAATAGAATTCACTTAGGAAGTAATGAATGCGAATAGAATAGAGACCAAGAAAGGAAGACACCTCAGCAATGGCACGGAAAGGCCGGAAGGTGGACAACTCAGCCATAGCGAATCTAACAGATCCCAATAGAAATCAATCATGGGATGCAAAGGTAATAGTTTTAATCTTGTGGTTAATGTTTTTAATAAAAATGATATTGTACGTAAGAATGATTTATCCCCCCAGGATATTCTTAAGGTAGCTCCCTGTAAGGAGTTGAAAAAAGAATACAATCTAAGTCCTAGGGTTTTTAAAAGTGACAGGGGAAGAGTGTATCTCAATAAGAGGGCTGGCCCCAAATATTGAAATCAAACATCAGATGGGAAGAAAAAACCTCCTTTCAAAAGCACAAAAAAAGCGATTTCAGATGTCAAGCAAGGTAGACAAACAACAATTTCAAGGGCTTTTAGAGATAAATCCCTCGAAGGCTTTATTAAATGAAAATCCTATCCATAAACATAAGAGGGTTAGGGGCCATACCTAATAAAGTCACCCCGAAATGGCTATTAGCCACCACAAGTCATATTGTGTTACTGTTGCAAGAGATTATGTAAGAAGGGAAGAAGGCAAAAGAAGTGGTTAAAGAGTGCATCAAGGATTGGGGAATGACCAACAGTGATGCAAATGGCCGTTCAGGAGGAACCCTAATAGCATGGATCCCTGCCTTAAACCTAATATCAGTCCAACGTTTTGGAACAGTTGTGGGAACAGAGTTGGAAGACAGTGAAACAGGGAAACAATTTATGATTTTGAATATTTATGGACCCTTTTATGACAGAAAAATTTTCTGGGAAAGGATGGAAGGTTTTGGATCCCTGGACTTTCCAAATATGATATTAGGAGGATATTTAAACCTAACCATGACCAGTAATGAAGTATGGGGTAAAAATGAAAGACCTGACTCCCTGGGTCCTTTTTTCAGTCATTTGTTTGAACAAAAGAGTTTAATTGATTTGGCACCAATAAAGCCCATGCTCACATGGAGAAACAGGAGGGGAGGAGATTAGGCAGTCTCAAAAATACTGGATAGATTCCTGGTTTTGGAAAAATTATTAGGAAGTGATCTAATTCTGAAGGTATCAATAGAAACAAGGGAAACTCAGACCATTGCCCTATAGTCCTGACAATTAAAACTCCAGAAGCAAGACCTCCTGCACCTTTCAAGTTTACACCCCAATGACTAGAAAAGAAGGAGTATCGAAACCTCATTCTAGGAGCTTGGGAACCTTTGTAGGAAACACAAAATCACTCACATATGCAACAATTCATGGAAAATATGGCTAGAGTAAAAAATATATCAAAAGAATGGGGTGATAAGTTAAGAAGAAGACAACAAGAAGATTTAAAGTGTATAGAACTTCAAATAAAGGGAGTTATATGAAAATAATAGAGGAGTATTTAGTGTGAGAGAACTAGGAGAGCTTAAAGAGATGGAAGGGAGGAAAGAAGCACTCCTATTGCAGGAAGAGAAAAAATGGAGGCTTAAAAGCAGATATTTGTGGCTACTAGAAGGGGATTAGAATAGAAAGTACTTCCACATATATGCCTCTCATAGGAAAAGCATCAATGCAATCCATGAGATTAGGACTTGCCAAGGCTCTTGGGCTAAGTATTTTGAGGAGAAAACAAAGGCAGCACTGGAGCATTTTCAAGACCTGTTTAAAGAGCCAGCAGGATTCCCAATAGTCGAGATGCTAGAAGTTCGAGAATTATTCCCAAGGGCTATTACAGAAGAGACGAATGAATATTTAACCAAATACATAACCGTGGAAGAGATTCAGTAGGTATTACACTCCTTTCAAAAAGGCAAGAGTCCTAGGATAGATGGGTTCACCTTAGAGTTTTTCCTTGGGTTTTATAACAAGATAAAGGAGGACATCTTGGTAATAGTTCAGAAATCCAAAAGAGCAGGAAAGGTGCTAGGAAGCATGAATGCTACTTTCATAGCCCTAATCCCTAAAAAGCAGAAGGATGAAGCCTTTGAAGACTTTAGACCAATCTCATGTTGCAATATGATTTATAAAGTAATAGCAAAGGTTATAGACCAAAGAATCAAACCTATTTTGAGCAAGGTTATAACTGAGGAGCAATTTGGCTTCTTGCAAAATAGACAAATTCTGGATGTAGTTTATCTAGCTCAAGAGGCAATGCATTCCATTAAGAAGGAGAAACAAAGAGCATTTTCCATAAAACTAGACCTGTCTAAAGCCTATGACAGGGTGAGTTGGACCTTCATTAGACTAGTCCTCATAAAATTAGGAATGCACATGGAGATGGTTGAATGGATAATGGGATGTATTCAATCCACCTCCTTTGCAGTCTTGATCAATGGATCTTCTTCTAGTTTTTTAGACCTACAAGAGGAATCAAGCAGGGTTTCCCTTTCTCCCCTTTTATCTTCCTCCTGGTGGTTGATTCCCTTATTAGGCCACGGGGACTTCACTTAGTGAACCTCTCACATAGTGCGTGCAATTGTGGAATATTAAAGCATACCCTTAATTTCGAGAGATATTGACCCAAACTATTTTTGTTGAAACCCCTT
>LPNX011145883.1:10445-24941 GCA_001517045.1 Pseudotsuga menziesii | reverse complement strand
TGTATGTTGGGACTCTATAGCCTATATTACTAAAGGAATCGTGACAAAAATCCAGAAAAAGTGCTTTGCTTTCCTGTCGACAACAAGAAAACAAAAAAAATGGCATTCCCTTCGTTAAATTGACATCCTTAGCCTTTCCCAAGGAATTGGGAGGTTGGGGAATCAAGAATGTATCTCTTTTTACCAAAGCATTGCGAGCGAAATCCCTCTAGAGGCTTTTCCAAAATTCGGATACCTTGTGGGGGAGGGTTGTATGCTCTAAATACCATCCAAACATGAATATGGTAGACTATATAAGAAAACCTAATAAATCTTTCAAAAATGAGTTTGTGGGATGGAAAACTATGATGTTAGCATTCCCACTCATTCGCAATTGGACAGCATGGGGATTAGGGAACGTGAAAAGTGTAAGGTTAGGGATAAATCCCTAGGTAGTAGCAAGGGAGGACTTTAGGCCCCCCTCAATGGTCTTGAACAACCTCAATGCTAATGTTCAAATTTAGCAACAATACCAAGTAGGACGAACAAGGTGGAAGGATGCTAAAGAGCTACAACTAGAGGGAGATGATGTTGAATGCTGGAAAACCTATGATAACCTGTTGGAATCAAATTTTGTTGGCCTTGATGAAGACACACAATATAAACTCATTTGGACAAGAAATGCAATAGATGGAGACTATACAACTAAAAATGGGTATGAAGTTGCAATTCTGAAGCAGTTTGAAGAAAAAAAATCATGGTGGTGGCAAGGTCTTTGGGACTCAAATATCGCGTTGAAAACCATTCTCACCTTTTTGCTGGCAATAAACAACAAAATTCTGACTTGGGAAAACTTAAGAAAAAGAGGCATGCAGGGCCTAGGGTTATGTGTTTTATGCAAGCAAGATGATGAACTCACTTCTATCTCTTCGGCACATGTCCATATGCAGGTCAGGTGTGGAATGATATTACAGGGAAAATATGCCAAGGCAAGATGGTCAACATGGAAGGAACATGGGAGTAGAGAAATAAAGACAGCTGGAACAACAAAGCGGTATGTGATTTTAGTGTTTTTCCTGTGCCTTTTGTATTTACCATATGAGGGACATGAAACAAATCAATTTTCAAGAATTTGTGGACCCCCATTGATATATCGTCATCTCTGCTAATGCATAAAGTACAAGAACACATAACATCTCCCAATATGGGAAAAACAAGAGCAATAACATCCCTAGTGATTGACAAAAGTATCCCATGGGATTTTTTTGATGGTTCCAGTTAGGGTGATGCCACCATTGGTGGGGTTGGATGAGTGATCTTCATAAATGAAACAAACAAAATCTCTTTCAAGCTAGGCCTAGGTAGAGCAACTAAAAGTAAAGCTGAGCTCTTAGCGCTATGGGATACTCTCAACATAGCAAAGGATAAATAGTTAAAGAAGATGAATATCTATGGGGATTCCAAGACAGTTGTTGAATGGGCCCAAGGAAGAAATAACATTAGAGATCCTCACTTGCAAAACTTGTTAAGAGAAATTCGGTCATTACAGCCTTCCTTTGAGGTTATCCAATTCAATCACATATACAAAGGATTCAACACATAAGCTGACATGCTGTCTAAATAGGCCTTAGCCATTCAACTGAGGATCATTGAAGGCGAGGTCTTTGGTTAAGGTGATTCATTTTTGTTCTACAAATCTCTATGAAGGAACATGGCATTTATTTTGATCATATTACAGTGATGGCTGCGAAATTCTCATAACAGTATTCTATGGATGGTAAAGAACCAATTTTTAAGAACATATATTTAGGGTGCAACGATGAGGAAAAATATGGATCGCTCAAATCCATTCTCTAAGTACTAGAAAGATGTTGTATATGTATAAAGTTTTGTTCAAAAAAGACAATGCAAGCAGTTTAGGCTATGAAATGATGTAAGCTTTGTAAGCAAAGAAGAATTGTAAGCTCTGTGGAGATGTCCATGTTATTCGAATGAATAAATGTTTTTTCTCTAGAAAAAAATAATTATGATTATAAAATTCAAAAGATAATTACCATTATTAATAAATTATTGTATTTTTATTAACTATGTAATCTTGTAATTATAATTTTTTATTATTAATATTTATAACGACATTTTAAACATTCGTTTAAAAATAATTTTCTTAATATAAATTGATAAATAAATTTGAACATTTAAAAAACGAAAATATTTATTATTTTATAGATTAAATAATATTTTAATAATTAAAAAAAAATGAACCTCAAATTTTATTTATGAACAAGAATATTTACAATGATCAATCATTAATCATGACATCCATAAATTTCTAGGTTGTACATAATTTTATTTAATGTAATTTTTATTAATTGTTTTTTATAAAAGGTAACAGATAATTTTATTTAATGTAATATGTATTATTTTGTTTAAATGGTTGAAAAATTCAAGTAAATTATCTTAAAAGTAGATTTTAATCGCATGCTTTTTTTTTCTTAGGTTTTAGATAACATTTTGTATATTTTTCATGAAATTTGAAAAAATTTGAAAAAATATTTTCAAAAATTCTCAAAATGCTTTGGGCATTCAGGTGTCCATTTCTGAGTTCAAAATCACCATTTGAATATAAAAAAAATTGGATTTTGATAAAAATATAAAAAAAAAAATAATAAAAAAATAAAAAAATTGGCTGGATTTCTAGCAAACTTTTGCTGGAAAACCAAAATATTTCCTTTGTTAGACTTCTTTGATTTTATATAGGATTTTATTTAATGTAATATATATGATTTTATTTAATTGAAAAACTCATATAATTTCTTATAACTAAATATTGATTTTTTTTCTTATAAATTAAGTAATATTTAATTAATATATATTACTAATTCATTTCAAATTTTATTTTTTATGAGTACTATTTAATTAATATATATTACTACATTTCAAATTTAATTTTTTTATGATGTTATATGAGTAATGATATTAAAAATATTTAAGATTAAATCTCAAATATCAAAGGGATCAATTTCTTTGATTTAAAAAAAAACTTACATTTTAAATAATTCTTTATTATTCTTGGAGGTTATGACTATTTGGACATAACCTCAATTATATGTCCAAATAGTAATAAGATTAGATTTAACTTTCTAAATTAAATTGTATTAAATTTTAAAAACATCTTACTACTTTAAATAAACATAGAAAACTATTTCATAAACGAGTATCATCTCAGATATTCAATTTAAAACTATTAACCTAAACCGGAGAAAACAAAAAGCTTGTAAAATCCAACACGTCATTGAAAGTGTGGATGAGAAAAAACCTTGTAAAATCCAACACGTCATTGAAAGTGTGGATGAGAAAAAAACTTGCAAAATCCAACATTTCATGATAATGAATCAATATGAGAAATAAATTTGCTTCATATACATGATTCTTCTCAAATATCTAACAAGCCAATCAAATGCCGAGAAAAAATACAGATTCATAATGAAGATGGAAAAGAAACTAAATAATATTATGCTAGAATACCGGATTTGTATCGGAGATAATCCATAGACACAAACATATAAATATAATGAATTTTTAAAGGAGAGCATTTGTTTTTGTTAAAAAATGGAGTAACAGGAAAAAATGAATCATGTTAATTAGTATGATGTATACATATAAAATATATATGCTTTTATATTTTTTTTAGTGATCCTCTATAATTAAATTATAGAAACTATATAAAATATTTATTTATTGGTTTTGTATATAGAGTCAAAGATGATTAGGTTTTGGTTTGATATATGATAAGTTAGAGGATGCAATAAAATATGAACTTAACCACAAGTTGATTAAGAACGGAATTCATGATTTTTGTATTAATACCAAGAAGAATATTGAAAAAAGAGCAAAGAAAATGACACCAAAATTCCTGGTGTCATGCCAAGAAAAAAAAGAGCCTTGAACCACACTTTTGATCATCTACGAAGGAAAATTTTACTTTTAAAATACATTTTGTTCGTTTTCATAACACTCCATTTATTTCACCGTATTTAAACATACAGCTATATATATGTCATAAATATATTTTATAAGTTGTAGTCTATTTTTTTAGTTCATTCATAAATAATCGATTGTCAAATTGCACCCTATTTGTAATTAGTTTAAAGAGTTTTGTATGCTAATTTAACTGATTTATTGTTCGAAAACCTTATCATTATGTTGATAATAACTATGTATTTTTAATGGTTTTTTCATTTCCTTGAAAATGGATCGTGACGTATGGAATTTACTACCAATAGAGATCTGAGAGATGATACTTTTATGGGTGCCCTTTTCAACATTGATTCACTTTTTATCAATTTCTAAACATTGTGAAGAACTATTGTGTAGAGAAACTTTCCTTAGTGCCTAGAAAAAGAACCATATAATAGAAACAAAGTTTTTGGTTGAACTGTGGGGACACTATCAAAACCGTATCATCTATCAATTTATGAATTCTATAGGACATCCATCTTTTTTGCATGTCCCTTATCCAGTGTATAGATATACGATTGAATGTATGGCTAGTTCAATCATTTTTCTCTCCAAATAATGTCCACTACCAAGGCATAAGGACTATTTCATATTAAATCAATTCATAAAATGTTTTATCAATATAGGCGTCATTGATATAGGTGTCCATGGTTTCTTTTCGCTCATGGGGAACACTAGTCAACAAAAGAAAGGATGGATACTTGTACGTCATCAACACAATAAAATTCTAATTTTTTTTATGTGTAGCAGTATGAAAAGAGTTTGGAGAGAAAGAATTGGTGTGGATGGAGAGCCTACCACTCCTAAAGATGTAATTTTTTATAAAGGTAAAATATATTGGGTACATTTGAAAATATTTTCTGAGGAATATTCCTTATATGTGTACAAAATGTACCCACTAAGCATTGAATTAAATATCTGGAGTGTCCATTCAATTTAGACAAGCCGTAGGAAATTATCTATGTGTCTCACCATACACTGCAACTTATTGATATGTCTTTTGAAGATGGTTCTACAAGTACATGGTGAATAGATGAAATAAAGGATTTTAGACATGGTCAAGATTGACTTCAACAAACAGAGAGATATTTTGAGAATGGTGGAGGACTGAAATGGACACTTTTGCAAGGCATGAGAAAAAATATAAATAGATGTTGTTCAAACTATATACCTTTTTGAGCTATGGGAAATTCTATATTGATGTGCAAAAATCATCATATTATGTTCATACACTATGATTTGGAAACTTGCAACATTAGTCAAGTTGTAGTTGTTGAAGTATCAATGTTTGTAAATGATCATCTGCCTATCCCATCCAACAATCAATGCAACAACATTATCATGTGTAAGCCCATTCACTCCAATTATGAATTCATTCAATGATATTATCCCTTTACCTACAACGTGCTTTCAGTCATTGCAAGGTTTTCGTATGTAATTCAATAGGAATTAGTCATTCTAAGAAAATTTATATTTTGGTTTTTGCATCATTTGTGAATTTTGAAAAGTTCCAGTATTAAACAAAGTGTGGCTTAATCCCATGAAAGTTTTTGGAATGGAATTCAATCCGCACAAACCATTGTTGGGATACGTATGTTTTGTTTTTTTGCATCACATGACTATTTTCATTAATTTCCGTCTTTAAAAAAAATATTTAATTTATAATACCATGCTTTATTGTCTACATTGAAAATTTGAAGCAAATGATATTTTACATATTTTATATTGTAAAAATCGTACATCTATTGTTTTCACATGATAAAATAAAATGAGTAATTATGTTGATAGTTATACTAATATACCCTTTTATTTTTCTTACTTCAATAATATAGATTATGCATATATATCTTGTATTGAACAGTTATAAAGTAAATAAAAATATTTCATATATTTATGACTATGGTTAAAATATAGAAATTCATGTGCATGATGCTTTGAAATGTCTCATTCACTCTATGATTTTATACATATTGCATTTTAAGAATTAGTATTCCAATTGTATTAAGAATGACTTGTACAATCAAGCAAACAATGTATTGTGAACAAGTGAAAAACAAAGCTTTCAAAACTAACTCACAATTAGAACAAAAAATGCAGGTTTGAATATAATTATTTGTGTTGGAAAAACAAGAATATTCAGTAATTCATGCATAATCGACATTCGTACCTTGTTTAGGTCAAAACAACATAACTTATAATCATGTAAATTAAAATAACTTTATAAACTTATTTGAATCGGTGTACAACATTGTTTTAAGAACCGTGTATGCAATCCTCAACATTCTAGCTTATTTCAATGTCTTGTGAGAATTATATTTAGCTATAGAAATGAAAAAGATAACTTCAAACTTTCAAGAATCCATAGTTTTTTCTATAGTGCATTGTAACATACCTCAGATTTCAAACATAATTTTTTTTCTATAACCATATATCTTCAGACATATTAATTAAATACCTAACTATTATGAGGCATTACAAACAAAATAGAGGGTTTAAAGCATAACCCTGGTCATATGAAATGATCATCATCTCTTTAAAAAGAACTTAGAAACCATTTTCCAAAAGAATAGATTTCCAAACAAAAACTCAAAAAGCTAAGTTAATTTTCTTCCGCAAGAACCATTCTCCAGTTTCGATTCTGCGTTCCACGTTCCACATTATTCTTTCCACTGCAAAATCCAAGAATAGGAAACAAAAGGCGCGATAGAGTACTTCAAACCATTTTCTTCCTTCTGCCTTCCACCCTTTCTCCTTCCGCTATGTAATCCAAAAACTGAAACTCAACAAAACGACAACCTTTTCTTTTGAGTTTCCTCCTTCTGACTTCCACCTTTCCTCCTTCCACTGCAGACCTCAAAAGTCAGAAACTTCATGAAATGATTACTTGGTCTTTCTAATTTTCGCCTTCCGCTGCGGACCTCAAAAATCAGAAAACTCCAGAACAAACACTTTTCCTTTCTAGCTTCTGCCTTTTTTCCTTCCACTGTGGATCTCAGAAATCAGAAAAAAAACTTCTTGACTTAATATTTTTCCCATTTTCTGCCTCCCGCCTTCCACCTTCCATAGGAGGACTTTGAGGTGCGGAATGACACCAAATTCCATTAACTTGGATTTTATACCTTCTCCATCGTTGATTTCTTGTGGCTTAAGTCTCGACCATTGTTATGATTCTTTGTGAATTCGACAATGAAACCTTCATAACCAAAATCAATCATTGATATTATTTTCGGATAAAATATCGACCATCAATCTACTTCTTTTCGGATTCCACAACGAAAAATCCGTGACTATTAATAGTCGTTGATCTTCCTTGCGGATGCAATCTTACTCATTGATCTACTTCTTTGCGGATCGACATCTAATTCACTCAAGCGGACTCAAGCCTCTAACAACTTCCTTTGGATAAATTTTTTGCATCCGCTCTTTATTGTTAATCAACTTGCTAGTTGAATCAGAAAAATGGCTTGTTGATCATCCAATTAGTGTCCCCACCAAATCAATAGTGGACTTCAAAATGAAGTGCATTTCATAAGGATTTCGTACACATCAAAATTTCTTCCACAACCCGCAACTTCTCTTCGGGAGATTATTGTGGACCGTCGATCTATTTGATGCAGAAATCGAACTTCAAAAACCTCAAGTTCCATTAAGTTAATTCTTGACTTTCCGCTTCCGCATTCTGCATTAGCTTTCCGCACTGTTGATTCTTGTGGCTTTAATCTTGACCATTGATCAGACTTGATGTGGAAATTAGACTTCAAAAACCTCTATGAACCGTTGATCTAGATATGGATTAGATCTTGACCATTGATCTTCTAATCTTTGTAGATCAACATTTAACTTTACGGATTCAAGGGTTTCTGGTTTGATTTGAGGTTTTGATTTACTATACGCTAAACCACTTTGAATATTAACTTGATGCTTAACTCTTCTTTGATTTTATCTTCTTTGGTCAAATATTAACAGTCAAACCCACTGCACTAAGTTGACTAAGGTTTCACACAACAAAAATTTAATGTTTCCTCTGTGTAAACAAAAGAATTTTCATCTATGAGATATACATATTACAGATCTATGCTTATAACAACATTACAGATCCAATCCACATTACAATAAGCATAATTAGGTTGAGAAGAATTGATACAAACATACAATACAAGTTAAATGCAGGAATACACGATACATTTTAAAAAGAAATAGAGGATTCAATCAATTATATACAGAATCGTGAGTTCTAAATTCTTCAAATATTGGATTCAAAACTATATGAGTAACAACCAATTCTACCAACGTATGCTCAAAACGAGTTATTAATCACTACAAAAATATCATTGCACGGATCTAATATACTTCAAAGAAACATGGATATTTGTTCTACAAAAATGCATAATCCTACTACCTGGATATGTAGCTGTACATGAACATTTCACATACACATCGTACTGTAACTATAATTAGTCATAAGAAAAATAGAGTAGGAACTTGGCACCAAAGCTGGGAAAACAAAAGTGCAAAAGTTGTTCCTCCCAGCCAACTCCTAGAGTAGCCAAATTACTTGGTCTAGAACCCTCGAGCCTATTTTTTGAACCATAAGAGAAAAATATCTCAATGCGTCATATCTTTCATTATATAGATGTTAATCTCCATCCAATGCTAGCCTTATGCTACTCATGGACATACTATTAAATAATATTTTTCATGGGACTTGGTCATTTATGAGCCTTCGACTCTTTAGCAACTCAACTAAGAGTGCAGACTTGGTTTTTGGGGATGATTCCTCCTTCATATTGATTTCTCACTCAACGGTATTTTCCACTTGTCATTTTCCTCTTATGGGTCAACAAACACTCTTTAACAATTATATCCACTTTTTCTTTCCTTCAGCATATTTTATTAAAAAGGTAATGTTTTCTTACAAATTGTTTTATTCTTGACTTTCCTGTCAAAGAATAATAAAATAATAGTCAAGGTATTTTCCAACAGAATAATAAAATATTAATTTAGGGGGTATTACATACACCTCCCCTTAAAATATAACACTATCCTCGGTGTTATAACTTTTTTTTATTCTTCCATGTCAGCCTCTTGCAATAACCTTGGTTATGTCTCCTAAACATTGACTTTCTAGCTCCCAAGTAGCTTCTTTCGGACTAAGGTGTTGTTAGGATATTTAGACACTTAGGATTTAGTTAAGATCAACTTGTGTAATATATACGTTAGGTAAAGTGTGTTTCTTTATTATGCATTAGTATGCATTTGTAATTTATTCTAATCCAATGGTCACGATATGTTCTAGACATAAAGTGATTTGACGGTTCAACTTCTCTTAGATCATACCTACCATTGATCTGTGGCTTAACACCCGATTGGTGAATGATCTCTATTTAAAGAGCATGGAGGGCCCTTGGCTATTTGATCAATCATGAGAAGCTCATTAGTAACTTTCTTTCTTTTGCATAATAAATTGCTCCAAGTAGTTATTTGGCTAGGGCTGTGGACTATTTCCCCCTCGAGGGTTTTAACCATATGACAAACATCTGTGTGTTGATCCGTGATCTATTTGTGTGAAGTGGTTGTTCTAGGTGTTCGGTATTTTGGGAGTACCCTATGTACCCGAACATGGTATCAAAGCGTTTATGAAGAGTCACTTCCGGTTTTGATCAAGATCTGGAACCGGTGTTGCCGAAACTTTGAAATGGTTTATGGTTCTATAGTTTCTATGAATTTGTGGCCTATGGAAGCTATTACATTGCGTCTAGAGCATCGTTTAAATTTGGAAATAGTTTTTGTTTCATCGAAAACCATTTCTGGTTGATCCAAAAACACCCATTTTGGCAAATCTGAAGGTATAATATTACAGTGATGGATTTGTTTTATTTATTTTTAAATCTCTCATATTTTATCAGTTTTATTATTAGATATTTATTTTTTTAGTCTCATACGGTTTCCTTCCCTGGATGCGTATGCTATTTTCTATGCACCTTGCACGATTGGGGGGAATCAGAAACAAAAAGAGAGTTTTTTGTCTTCTCGACTATGTATGCTCTTTGTTGTGCACCTTGTGCGATCATGGCGAATCAAAAACAATGAGAAACTTGAAAAAGTATACTTTTTGAGAAATCTAACCAAGATCTAACCCCATAGCGTGCAAAATTTTAGTTTTTTTTTTGTTTTTCTTGTGATTTGTTGGAAAAAAGGCAAGCACAAAGACCGAGAGAGAAGAGTAAAACAAAAAACCCTTCATCTTTCCTTTATTTTACGTACCTTTTAAACGTATCTCACTTGGTTCAAAGTTTATTTATTCCTTAATAGGTCTTGAGTTCAAGTCTTATTAAGTTACTTTTTAGTGCATGCAATTTCTATTTTCAAGCTACTTTATTGTAAAAATGCATCTCACTTAAATAAAATAAAATAAAAAGTGAGTCACTTAAGTCTTTAATTTATTGCCGCACTATTTAAAGTAATATTATTGTAAAAGTGATTATCTTAAAAGCAACTTTCTTATAAGTGAGTGTCAAACGTTCATCATGGGAAGAAGGGGGTTCTTTTTTTTAGTTGGTCAAGTTAAGATCTGCCATGTCATTATTGGGAACATCTTCAACATTTTCTTTAATCAAGCATAACTTCATCATCCAGAATCAGTTTTCAGTGTTGTTTTTTTGGAAATAGCCTAATTTTTTGAGCTCTTTGCATCCAGACAATTAGTTTTTTTATCTTTCAGCCGTTATTTTATAGTATGGCCACCCCTTATGATATTATACTTACAAGTTTTAACTATTTCTCATGGAAATCTCGTATGAAGGATGTTCTATGAAGTAGGGGAGTTTTTCAGAATTACTTAGGGAAAGAAATAGAACCCACTGATGATAATAAAAAAATAAAATGTGAAAATAGATGTGATGAAGCTCGTGGATTTATTGGGATGTCAATTTTTACTGATTTGCAATTCCACATATCTGCAATTAATGAACTTGATAAAGATTGGAAAAATTTGGAATCTGTGTTTGGTAAACACAATGAAATTTGAAGTCATCAACTTGAGAATGAGTTGATTTCTTTGAATCCAAGTGATTTTTCATGCATTCAAGACTATTTATCTAAGTATAAAACTCTTAGACTCTTATGTGAAGAACACAAGATTAAGAAAGAAGACAAACAACATATTTATCATATTCTTTCGAAACTTGGACCTGCATATTGTGTTTTTGTATCTACATTTTATTCCATGAAAGAATCCTTGACTGCATCTAGCTATTAAGAGCCTAGTATTGAATCCTTTCATGATTATTTAATTAGAGAGCAAGATAAGCTCATTCATCTTGGAATAATTAACAATGCAGATATATCTGGGAAAGCCTTCAATTTTCCCAACAAAAAGAAAAGTCCAAGCCTCCCAAGAAACAAAATTTTTGCAATAATAATCCAAAAAAGGGTCCCAAACCCTCTCAGTCAGCTCCTTCTTTAAAAAATGACAAAGGATCCAAGCCAAAAAAAAGGAAGACTAAGCGTCATTTCAATTTTGTGGGAAAGATAATCATGATGAATCTAAGTGTTTCAAGAAGATGGCAACGTTGGAAGCAGCAATGAAGAAGCACCACATTAGCTTAGATTCATATTCAGAATCTACCTCTCATGGACATGCACTCTATGCTTTTGGTTACTCTTATACTGCGTCTTCTTCTTCTTCTACTTCAAATGAATGGCTCATTGATTCTAGAGCATCTTATCATATGGCTAAGGATCAAGCCATCTTTTCTGCTATGCATGAATGTAACACCAAACAAATAATTGTTGGTGATGATAGTTCTCTAAGTGTTGTAGGATCTGGAACAGTTCTAGTATAAAATGGTCATTTTAGTAATTTACTATGTGTTACAAGAATTTCCTACAATTTGCTGTCAATCTATCAAATCACTCATTTCGGTGAAGGTAAAACTGTAACGTTTACACCTCACCAAGTTGTAATCAAGGATTTTAAAGATCCTCAACATGTCCTAGCTACCAAAATTGTTGATGATATTACCAGGTTGTACAAATTTAACAACTTTGGGTCATCACATTTTCCTTCAGTTTTTGTTGCTCATAGTGATAACTTGAGCAAACTTTGGCATGAGCGATTTGGTCACTTAAATTATCACTCATTGCAACAACTATGTGAAGGCAATATGATGACTAGTCTTCCGATGGTATCTTGCAAGGATGGTGTTCATTTTGATTGTGTACTCGAAAAACATCATCAGGACAGTTTTGACAAATGTTCCTCTTGGCACTCGTCGATTCCCTTGGAGCTTGTGCAGAGTGACTTTTGTGGTCCTCTTCCATCTGCTTCCTTTTCTAGTTTCAAATATTTCTTAACTTTCATTGATGACTAATTCAGATGCACTTGGGTTTACATCCTAAAACTTAAGAGCTAAGTATTTAACATGTTCTTGGCCTACAAGGCCCTTGTTGAAAAATAATCTGGTGATCAAATTATTAAGTTAAGATATGACAATGGAAGAGAATATGTTAACAAAAAGTTCACTACTTTCTGCACTGAACAAGGAATCCAACAATAACACATTTTTCCATATACACCACAACAAAATGGTGTAGCTAAAAGCAGAACCGCACTTTAAAAGAAATGGCTAATTGTATGATCCAATCTAAGGGACTAAGTCTTCAATATTGGGTTGAGGCCATAAATTGTGCAAATTACATAGTTAATTGCACACCCACTAAAGTTTTACAAGGTGTAACACCAGAAGAATCATGGAGTAAAATTAAACCAAATGTAATTCACTTCCGTGTGTTTGGTTGTGAAGCATGGGATCACATTTTGGATGAAAAACAGAAAGCATTGCAACCTAAAAGTGAAAAGTGCATATTTGTTGGATATTCTGAAGATGTAAAATGTTATTGACTTCTTCAACCACATTCTCATGATATAATCATTAGAAGAGATGTTAAATTTGATGAAAATATCTTGGCGTGCGAGCCTAACTTGGAGAGTATGTCATCTTTGGCCTGCAAGCCTGATTCGGCGATTGTGCCTTCTTCTTATTCCAACTTCCTTGACAAGTTTCCAAATCCAATTTTTTATGATGACAATGAGGATGAAAATCCACCTCTAGCTACTCACGTTCCTCTAGTTGCACCAGCACCAATGATTCCTCGATGGGTCTATTTAACATGTGAAGTAGTTGGTGATCTTGTCGGTAATCCTAGAGATCAATGTCGAACACGTTCTCAATTTCAGCGAGCCTCTTCTCTTTTGGCTCAAGTTTTTCAGAATCATGATCCAGAAACCTTTGTAGAAGCTTCAGGAAATCTATATTGGGATGCAACTATGGATGAAGAATATTGTTCCTTAATGGCGAACGATACTTGGGATCTTGTTCCTCTTCCAAAAGGAAGAAAAGTTGTCAGATGTAAATGGGTCTACAGAACTAAGTATGCATCAGATGAAAGTGTTGAAAGACTTAAGGCAAGGTTAGTTGCCAACATTTTTTCCCAAATTTAAGGGATTGACTTCAATGAAACCTTTTCTCCTGTCGCCAAAATGAACTCCATCCACCTTGTTCTTTCCCTTGCAGCCTTACATAACTGGGTGTTGGTAATAACTCCCAATTCAATATTCTATTCACGACTAAAACATTAATTTATAGATTACAATGAGGCGGTTGAGAACCAGCCTTTTCACCTTCCTGGGAAACTATTCAAATTCCTATTTAATTATTTATTTACAATAATCCTGACGGATTATATTCTAACAATCCCCCTCTTAATCCGAAGGGGTGTTCGTAAGTCCGAGCATGTTTCTGAATCTTTCAAACTTTTCTCGTCCAAGCGCTTTGGTGAAGATGTCTGCAACTTGATCATTTGTGGAACAATGTCGAAGATGGATTGTCTTGGCCTCTACATGATGTCGAATCAAATGATACTTTGTGTTGATGTGTTTGGTTCGATCATGGAATCTAGGATTCTTTGCCAGCTTGATTGCAGAAGTATTGTCGACCAACAATGGAGTGGAGTTCTCTTGGTTTTCTTGCAAATATTCAAGTATCTTCCTAAGCCATACTATTTCTTTCGTTGCTTCAGCTGCAGCCACATATTCTGCTTCGGTTGTTGAATCTGCTGGAACTGACTGTTTGCGTGATCTCCATGAAACAGCTGCTGATCCAAGACTCATAGTGTATCCAGAAGTTGATACTCCTGTCTCCTTATCGCCATCAAAATCTGAGTCTGAGTACCCAATAAGTTTGAAGTCATCCACTTTAGAGTACTTGAGTCCAACGTCTTGAGTCCCTTTCAAGTATCTTAGAACCCTTTTTGCAGCTGACCAGTGTCCTTCACAAGGTTTATGCATGAACCTTGAAAGTATGCCAACAACATAAGAAATATCTGGTCTACTTGTTGTAAGGTAGATAAGACTTCCTACAAGTTGTCGATACTTGGTCGCATCTTCAAATTCTTTTCCTTCGCTTGATGTAAGCTTCATTTTCTGTTCCATTGGAGTAT
>LPNX011145865.1:653507-667041 GCA_001517045.1 Pseudotsuga menziesii | reverse complement strand
TATGCGTTTTGAGGGCTTCTATCTAGCACATGAGTAAAAATTCAGGTTTTCATCGCCAAATTTGGCCAAAAAGTGTTACCCATCTTCATGGAATCACCCTTTAGTGTGTTATTAATTAACAATTTAATTACTTGAGATTATAACAATATCTGAACTCAGTAAAATATCACAAAGAAGACCAATTCAAACTTAATATGCAAAGTGCTTGTCGTTCAAACCCATCATTTCCAACATCAATAAAAGCTTGCATTTAGCAACTTTAAACCATTGACAATCTTTATGCTCAAATCTGATAGATACTAAGGAAGAACAAACACTTTCCTAGTTATTTGAAGACATAGAATTAGAGATCTTGAAATGCATCAAGCAATTGGAGAGCCAAGAGAAGCTCAAAGTCATACTTCTTATAAAGATTGTTTGTTATGGTTTGTAAAACACTTTTGGTTTTAAGCATGTTTTAATATCATGTATATGCGTTGAGTAAAGAATAAAATTAATTAAGTTTTAATAACTTTTTTTTTAAAGATGGAAGCACTTGTGACTATGTTTAAACCTCTTTTTGTATTTCTTTATTGTACAATTTGGATAAGACATTTTTAATACAAATTCTTATTCGTTATTGTTAGGGTTAAAGAAAAAAAATACCAATTGTTTCCAATATTTTCTCTTTCCAAAACCAATTGAAGGAGAATATAAGCATAAGAGTTAGCTTGAGCAAGACCATCTTTGGTGGGCTAGCTCTATCTAATGTGAAATTTGCAAGAAAACATAATTTAACAGCAAGTAAATAAGACTTAAGCGCAATAAAGAATCATTTTGCATAGCTAAGCACTCTATTTATTTTCAATCAAACGTTCCACCATCACAATTACTTTGTGACACTTCAAAATGACTTTATTGAAAAGGATGTTGCCTCACAACACATAGCAGTAATGTTTAGATACTGCTCTTGAATAATGTTGAATAAAGAATTTGGAAATTATGTCTGTAAACATGTCAATTTTTATGGGAGGACCATTATTGTATATGAGGCCCAGATACTGATAGTTTAGCCTTGTAGGACTGAATCTCTTTTTGTTTGATTATCTTGGATGACCCAGCTACTTTATTGTTGGGTGTTTGTTTTGTTGACTTGATAATGTACCCAATTCCTTTGATTCAATAGAATAGCAAAAAATGATTTTTTTCACTTGAAGAAAAAAAAACACGTTAATTGCTTTTGAGACATCAAATTGGCTATTAAAAAAAAATGTCACCTCTTAATAGTAATAATGTTTATATCAAGGTCTCGAATAATGTTGAATAAAGGAATTGGAAATTAAATTTGTACACATTATTTAACACGCTTGACTATGGGTTGTCACTATCAGAGTTGTATATATAGCCTTAAAAGTCAAACCGCGTGAAGAAATTGGTACCACTGGAGGGTAGATCCAGCTTGGTCAAATGAAATAGGAAGTTAAATTGGTAATTTTCATGTTTATAGTCATAAATTAATGGAATTAGAACGCCCAACTAAGGAATAAAGTCTCCAATAATCCAAAGCATTAAAAGTTACAAAAGTTTATTCTTATAATTTAAATAATTTATAGTTTTTTATTTTTGTTTTCAGATCTGTATGTAATTGGTTAGAAAAACATGTGATTTAGTAAGGTTCAAAACTTCTAAAAACAATTTAGTGTTAAAATTTGAAGGGTAAATATTTTTGCATGTCAAAATATTGTTACTTCATAAAATTAAGTATCATTAATAAAGTCTGAATTTTAATTTTAATTTTTATACATTATTAATATTTATATCCCAAACCCATATATATATATAGTTTTTTCTAATGTGGTTGGATGCCCCATAGATTCTACAAAATATACAGGAATAATTTCAATGGGCCTCACCCTGTTAGCACCAGTTTTGAGAGAGGGCCTATAAAATTGAATCCTCAACTTTGACCTACTGACGCCTTTGCCATAGAAGCTATAACCTACTGAGCTACCCATTGAAGATACTATTAGTAATTAGTTACACATACACATACACACTCATGTGGGGAACATCCGGGTGAAAAAACATAAATTTGTTGTTGTGTGGGAGGGGTTGTTTGAGCATACATTTGAATCCAATTCCAAATTGATTGAACATAAGGGTAGCCAATGTAGTGGTAAAATTGTTTAACACACTACAGATTTAGAGGATCCTAAGAAACCCTTATATATTGAGAGAGATAGATATTTTTATTTTTGACATGGTCTTGTTGTCTCTCCTTCTCAGGTAAAGTTGACTTGGTTATGGTTTTTTGAGTCTATGGTATTTGATGGCTCATGCTAATGACACATTGTGTTGTTTTGGGAAGAAAGGTATCTAAAAGTTTCTAGGATAAACCATGTTTGTCATTTATGTATGTGCTTGGTTTAATCATTATGTTTATTACGGTTTTTTTGTTTATTATATTTTTGTAAACTTTTTATTTGTGTATTATATGAAGCTAGATATGTAATTTCAATGTTTTACATAGTTATTATAAATGATATTTAAAAATAATAATTATTATTATGAGGGGTAAAATTAAGATTTCAATATCAAAAGAAAAACAAATTAATTTGGTATCCAAGGTAAAACCTCAAATTTGAATCCTCACCGATCTCACTCAAAGGTTCACCACCCAAATCATCAAATTGATGTATGAGACCCTTTTTTTTATGATTTGGCTATTCTCTACACCATTTGCACCTTTTGAGGCAAGATTGGCTAAATCCGGCTACACAATTTGTTGTTGAAAATGAGATTTTCAATATTAAAATGGCAATTTTTATTGCAGAAATGAATTTGGGAACCCTCCATTACTTTTCGGGTAGCCAGATTATGCAATTCCAATCACTGAAAACTATCCTTTGAACAATTTTTGCCCGATTTTGACCAAAAAATCTAACCCAATTTTAAGTACAAATAATCTAAAGTTTAACTTTTTTGTTTTGCTTTTTCTTGTTTTTAAACAAACCCCTTAACTTACTCTCTCCATTTCTATTTTTCAGTGACTAACTACTTTCTAACATGTTTTATTAATATTATAGTTATTATTTTTCTATACAACATGGCCCTTCCTTCATTTTCAGTTTACATTGAAAGTGATGCAAGAGGCATCATGTCTTGGTTCTCTCTCATGGATTTTGACAGGGCGACCACAGCCATCCTAACCGGCCCGCCTAACCAGAGGAACCGTATATACAACGTGGTCCTTCGCTTTCCATGCCTTCGGCAGTCAAATATATCCAAATTTTGAAAGCGATTTTGATAAAATCTACGCCTCACAATGACGGAAAGACTTTGCTATTATCTTATCTTCGCATTCACGCGAAGCTTTGCAGAAAGTCCAGAAAAAGTCTTAAAAGGAATTATTATAATTTAAGCACGTGTTGAATAGTACACAGACTGAACAGCACACCATCTTCGTCCTGGTTCTGTCAACCGGGTCCCACGTAAGAAAAGACTTGTTCCAGTCACAACAGTGTAATTTGGTTTGGTAGCAAATATTTTTCAAGCTATTGGATACTGTAATTTGGTAAGTTTCCAAAGTCGGTGATGCATAAACACTAGTTGATGGAGACCTCGGTATAAATTTTGGGTAGTATTTTTATTAAGATTTTTTAATTTTAAATTTGTGTATTTTTATACCTGCTGTGGCAGGTATATTGTAATCGCTTACCCTTTGACCTTGTATTAGTTGCCTTTTGACCAAAAATTTAAAATCTGTTTTGTAAAGTTTAGCTTTGGAGTTTGCCAAAAAATATTTTAAATTTTAATAAAAATATTTGCCTTTGCTATTTTGTCAACTTCTAATTGGCCAATAAGGAATGATGTCAGCCTTGAAGTTTGGTAGCCTTGAAGTTTGGTATCTGGTTTTCACTTGACACATGGCTACTATGACATCAGCATTTATTATATTTTATTATTATGTTATTTATAATTCAAAGACTGAATTTGAACGTTCAAATTTCGCGAATAGTTTCGTCCATTTTCAGGCTCAATGCATTGTGACTGACTGACTTCTCTTTAACTTCGTTTAGACTAGCGATCTCCTACGCGGGTCGCTGGCTCTATTCTGCTTTCTACTATGAGATGTTCTTGCCCATTCTCCAGCTTTAACATTCTGTATAGATTGTTTTCATACACATTCTTCTTGAACATTCTGCAGAGATTGTTGTTTAGATTCCTATTTTATAGTGTTTCTGGAATAGCTTAAACTTTCCTCTTTTCAAATCAAACAAAAAACTGCATAAACATCAGCATGGATGCAGATGCCAAGAGTTTGAAAATAAGACGCAAGTTTGTAAAGCTCTGGAGAAGATTTGTGCTCTGCAAGGGCTTCAGATCATCGAATTATATGACAAATAATCAAATTCACGCGAGGGATACTTCCAACAGTCAGGCTACTCCTCTTTGTGCAAATTACACGCCGATTTCAGTGTTTCCAGATTTGAGTAGGCAGGAGAAGGATCGTTGTCTGCGTACGGGTCACATTAAGGCCTATGGTAGTTGCTTGAATCTTCTTGCTCGCACGAAAAGACATATTGGCCGCCAGTTATCATGCAGTTTTAGGGAGGGAAATGAAAAGAAAAGTGGTCGGTATCTGCCCAAAGACGTTCCCAAGGGATTCTTGGCAGTGTACATTGGGGATACCCAAGAAGAGCAGACGCGGTCAGGGATCAAGATTGAAGGGCTGGTCTTAATTTCATATTGAAGGTTATATATTCATGCAGCCTTTCATTGATGAAGGGCTTTCAAAAAAACTCACATTTCAAATGACAGTAATAGATTAATTGCACACTTCATTAAAAAAATGTGCTAAAAAGATAATGCATTTCAATTAAATTTATGACACAATTTTTTTTTAAAATAAAACTTTTTTTTTCATAGGAAAAAATACCAGTCTTTGTTATTCATATGAATCAAAAGACATATTATACATCAACCATCTTCATGACAGGAGGAAGTAACATTCCAGTTCAGCATATAGACAAATAGAAAGAAAAGTCTGCAAAGCTGTCAGTCAACAAAATAGAAACAAAGTCTGATCGTAGCAGACTTTTCTCATCATCCCTGAATTATCAGGTCAGAATATGTTGTATAATCAAAAGTGACCTACAAACATACACTCCTAAGCAAGAACTGCTAGCTGATAGGTCTCCTATGTAACAGACAGAGAAAGAAGTACATCTGCATGTCATTCAAACGCTGAAAAAAGATGATAAACAGCAGCTAAAAAAGTATGAATTGCCCATGTTCAATGACCTTCCCATCCAATGTTTCAGTGAAATATCCAGATCCCAATTCCATTTTCAGAGCCTGCTTTTGAAGACCATCAGCTAGCATGTTGTGCTCTCGAAAGATATGTTTGAAGATTACCGGTGGGACAAGCTACAACATATAGTTTATTTCATCACACCAGTGCATCAGAGTAGGAATTTCAAGGGCTGTAAGTCTGTTTATCCAATAAATAATCACAATTGAATCACCAAAAATCAAATGAATGGGCAGACCCATCAAACAACTCACTCTAAGAACAGCCCAAAGTGCCAGAAGTTCTGCTCTTATATTCGTATCGCAACCACAGTCCAAAGAGAAACTATAACAACTTATGACATCTTCAAGTGGAAACAGTTTTCTAACTCTGGCTTAATGGACAACACAAACACAATAATGGTTGCCATTTCAGAATCCTCATAAAAGTTTCAAATTTTAAATGTAAATAAAACATAAAGCTGTCACCAACCTTTATGATAAGTCTGTCCAATACTTTGAAAATGGCTATTAGCTGTGAATTTCAAATTGCCTATAAATATTAAAAGTTAATACTACAGAATTATGCTACTATCATTAAAACAAAAAAAAACTTAAAATATAAAACACATTTGAAAAATGTTAAATATCTAAATATCTTTAAATATACAAATCATCTTTCATAACCATGTTATGGATTACTCTTTATAAATATTTAGGATGTAGAATACACACATTGCTAATTTTAAAGCTAAATAATAAGGCGCTGGTTTAAACATAATATAATTGAAATTTTTTGGATAATTTTTGTTGGAAATCTTACTAAAATTTTAGTTTTTGGAATAGTAAATATCATTTGTTAACATTACATAATGCAATTTAAATATAATAAATGTTTGCTAGAACGAAAGTTACTAAAAGCTCCAATTCTTATAATAAATAAACTATTTCATTTAAAAACGTTAAATAATAAATTTAAAAAATATAATCTATAATTTAAAATTATATAACTTTTTAATTTCTCCTTACAAACAAGTCATCACAACCTTCCAATATTAAATATATACATATTCTTAAAATAACCTAGAATGAGTATTTAAATAAAAAAGCCTCACTGTTTCATCATGGTCAACTCTTTTTTTTTTAATTCCTTACTTTGGAATTGACACAATGATCTATTTTAAAAAGTAAGATGATCTAAGCAACTTAGTCGTAAAAATTGATATTTTTATGTGGAAAAAACCTTAGCCTTAAGAATAAATGTATCTATTTATACTCTACTGATTGTTATTTGTCCCGTCTAAATCCACCCATCAATTCTGCGTGTTGATCATAAGCGTTAGTTCCCATTATTGGGGCCAGAATAGTATAAATTGGGGTGAGTTTTGGCTCATCCTCCGAGAATAGTATAAAGTTATGATGGCTATAAGTCTGTCCAGAATCAGACAGTGCAGAAGTAGAACGTCTTGAAGAGGAGACAACATCAAAGAAGACCAAAAAAACATTCAATTCCAAATGGAAAACTCAGCAGTAAGGTGCTTACAACATAAATTATGTCAACAGATAGCAGTAAGGTGCTGTCAACAGTCAGTAGTAAGGAGCAGAGATATTATAGTTTTCCTTAAAAAAACAAAGTCTGGAGCAAAACTTATGAAATATTATATAACCCATCCAACATCCAAACTGAAATACTATGTCATATATATTCAAAACATCAACAAAAATGAAATGTTATAGCTGCAATCCACCCCATCTCCAGACTCCAAACAGAGAGCTACAATATATATGTGGATTCAATGAGAGAGTTGAATCCCTGAGAAAACATAAATAACATGTAAACTACCAGTCATGTCACTATAATATAATCTATAGTCAGGTAAGAAGAAAAACATTGATCCACAGTTGTATCTGCCCAGCTACAATGACAAAATACCAGTTGTAAAATTGTCTTCAAAAATTAACCATCGAAAGGCAAGGATGGATTACATCAGAGCAACTATATATTATACTATGAATTACATTGTTCAAAACTATATCTTAAATCACGCTAGCTATGAATCTATTTTCCTAGTGGAAGAGGCTTTCTAGCTTTTGTCTGTTTCCATATATCATAAATACCATTCCAATCTACCTCATTCAGAGCATGAGGTGCAAAGAGAGAGAGAAACATTAACATATCCAATGTTTCTAAAGAAAGTCTTGATCTATCATCATTTTTTATCCGACTTAATTTTGAGAAGCCTCTTTCACATACTGCTGTGCTTGCTGGAATAACAAGAATAATTTGCCATAGCTGCATTAAACATGGAAATCCTTCAAACCACTCATGTTCTGCTCCACATAGGTCCCATGCTCCAAACATATGTTTTTTTGGATATGACCTATAAATAGTACAAGTAAATTCATCCATTTCACCGAAACATTTAACATTGTCCACAATAGGTGAGTCTCCAACACTGAATTTCTTGCATAAGCGTTCTAACCATCTTCTTGTTTGAGAGTCTCTATCATCCATATCTTCATAGTAATTACAAGGACTAAAAAACTTAGCTGCATTAAATATAGGTAAATCTGTGAACCTTGCATTTAGATTTCAGTCGATCACCTTCATAATTACAAAACTTTTTCCCAACATAATGCAATCATCCAATGTCCCCGATCTTTGTGACTTGGGAAATCTTTCAAACCTCAATGCATGTACATGTATCATACCTGTGCAATCTGCAAACTCAAGAGTTCCTTGTTGTGTTTTACTTGAAAATGATGACATGTGTATCGTACCTGCCCCAAATGTGCCTCTTAAAAATCGCTTATGAAGCAAGCTAATGGTAACATCCAAAGTAGTTCCAATGGATGTAATATCAACATGATCTTCTTGGAACTTTTGATTCAGCTTATTTAACTCAATAAGTACATCTGCAAGTAAATGAATGCAAAACTGCACTTGAAATAATGTAGCCAGCTCATACATTTTTTTCTCCCCTAACTCCCAATCTCTTAACAAAGCAGGCATGAGCTTCACAAGTCTTTCCATAACCTTGCCTCTAGACAACCACCTAATGTTATGAATTTGTAACACTTCTAACCTTGTGATTTGAAATGAATCCATGAGCTCCTTCAATTCTCCATGTCTTTTGGCACACTTTCCAAGCCATGAATAAACTTTATTTGCAAACTTGTCAATATCTTGCAACTCTGGAAAATACGATGAAGCATCATTTGCTGCTAATGCTTCTCGATGAGCTATGCAGTGGATATCTATTAAATGAGGAGCATGTCGACGAAGCTTAGTAGCTAAACCTTCACGATTACCCCTCATTGCGGAAGCCCCATCAGACCCAAATCCAACTAGTTTTGTCAAGGATAGATCCATTTCAACTAAAAGAGATGTAACAACATCATACATAGACTGTGAAGTGCCATCTCTAATTTTAAGCAATTGTATGAATTTTGTAACACACTGGCCTCTTCCTTCATTTGTTAGATAGGTAATGTAAATGATTAAATGTTGCACCATAGTCCGATCAGTACTTTCATCAACTGAAATAGAGTAAAATGGGCTATTGGAAATTTCATCTTTTAAATTTTTCCAATATACTTCTTTTGCAGCTTGTAAAAACTCTTTTCCAGATGATGTGTTTGTATATGCTGGGTATTCATCTGTTAAAGGCATGTGAGGAGTATTTTTATACCTACTCAAGTCACATATTGACTTATATACTTCTAAGGGTAAGTCATGTATTGCAACAAAATACATGTTCTCAATTACTGATATAATTCTCTCTTTCTCAGCAGCTACCATTAGCTCTACATGTTTAGTAATTGGAAGAGTACTCCGTTTTCTTTCTCCATCTAAAAGTTGCATGGCAAATTTATGAGCCTCTGATTTTGCATGGACACTTAGACCACTGACTTGAAGAGTAGTACTTCCATCTTTAGCAAATGTAGTTTCTCTTTTGAATTTTACACACCATGAACATTTAATCCTTTGAACACCATTAAGATCTTTAATAACGTAAGCCCATGGAAATCTTGTTTTCCATTTGGAATTGAATGTTCTTTTGGTCTTCTTTGATGTTGTCTCCTCTTCAAGACGTTCTGCACTGTCTGATTCATGACCTTCAAGTGGCAAATCATCAAATTCATTTGCATGGTGCATTGGTTGATTAGAGCATTGAGGAATACCAAATGCATCAGCAAGAGAAAGTTGTTTTTTATCTTTCTTAGGGCGACCAAGACGTGACATTTCTCAGTAATTTATCCCTGTATTCAATTAAAAGTATAAAAATAATTCAATTCAGAAATAAACCCACACCAATCCTTAAAAAATTACCTAAACCACCTATTCTTGAATTCACAAATAAGCATTAGTTGTAGACCCATTTGGATTCTATAGAATAAGCTGTTAATTCACATTATTTATATGACAAGCAATGAATCCTATAAAACCATTTCTAGCAATGAATCTTTGATTTTTGTAATAGATATATCAGCAGTAAGGCCTTGTAAACAAAAAAAAATCAGATGCCTACAGGAATACATAATACAATTTTTCGATTCTAATTATAAACAAAAAAAAATCGGATGCCTACAGGAATACATAACAAAAGTTGATTTGCAAACCCAGAAACTGTGTTCAAAAACCCTTATGGTTGGTAGGTTATTGCTAGTCTTAATTATGATGGAGAAGCTGCAGACATTTGGTCTCGTGCTGTCATTCTCTTTCAATTCTTAGGAGGTTTCTGTCCCTTTGAATATTTTAGTCCAGAATATTTTAGTCCTATTGACTTTGAAAGTTTCTAGAGGATGATGATTACTCTTCTCTTAATTATTCAAGGACATCCTTCTACCGTTTCAGTGTTAAAGATTGAATTGCAAATAAATAGAAGAGTGGAGATTTGAGTATAAATGTTGAATCTAGATTTGACCTTGTCTATAACATCCATCAAATACATTCAGCAATGGAAACAATTCCAAAAATCCAGTTAGTGTTTAGCTTGTAATAGAAACAGGGGAAGAAAAGATGCATTCAAAGACTAGATTGTATAGCCCCATAGATTTTTTATTAAAAAATGCAAGGTGTGTGATTAGTACTATTCTAAGAGCTATATGTTTCTGTCTCTTGGAAATTGCTAACAGGTATATTTCTTAGTTTGTGAACAAACATGTCTGTATGTTCACACTAATTCTTTTCAATAATTTCATGAGCTTTGTCCCATAAAAGTTGGTATTCAAGGAACTCTTTTGTAGCATAACCCAATGCATAAATGTATCTCACTTCAAAAATCAAAATTTGAAGTTGACTCTCTTTGAAATGAATAGATCATACTAAATGTAATTTATTTATTTTTTACTGTTTTGTATTAGAAAATGAGTAATTTGAAGTAGACTCTCTTTGAAATGAATAGGTCATACTAAATTTAATTTTTTTGTTTTTTACTGATTTGTATTAGAAAACAAGTAAGGCGATCATACTAAATGTAATTACACCGTCATACTTGAGATAATCAAAACTATTCCAAAGATAGAAAAGCCGCGTTATACACACACATTGTGGAAATTGAGTAGGAGACCTATCAGTAAAAAACAAAAAAATTAAGGGGCGCCCCAATAGATTTGTTAATGAGATCCCACTTATATTTGTTGAGGGAAATAGGGGAATGGCTGTAGACTCTGCGAGCTGCAGCAATGGTTGAATCTGCTGAGGAATTTAGGGATCTTCCGCTTAAAATACAAATTTCTTACTACTACCCCGATTATAGAGCAGTTTTGGGGAAAACAACAGTTAGTTTTAAAAGGAGAGCAGTTTTGGGGAAAACAGGGGAAAACAGCAGTTAGTTTTAAAAGGAGAGCAGTTTTGGGGAAAACAATGTAACAAAGTGGCGAATCGGCGAATCTCAGGCCTCTCATTCCAAAGCCTGCTACACCAGGAAGCCTCGTGGATCTCTGCCAACCTACATATTCTTCTATTGCTGTATCTGCTGATTTACTTGGAGATCAACTCAATCCAGATCCAAATGCAAAAATGGACAGACAAAACATCTCATTCGACTTAACCATATTCAAAGCCATGGCAAATTTCTTCGTGCTGCTGGTAAGTTTATTTATGTCTTTATCCCATCTAAATTTTATTAAACATTTCTGTGTAATTTAACTACGTTTTTATGCCGTGTTTGCTTAATCTTAGTATATTATCAATATTCATGTTTTGAAATTCGATATCATACAGGTGATAATTGATATTATGCCTCACTGAACTTTCTATGAAATGATTTTCCTTGCAAGCTTAAAACATGGTAGCTTTAGGCATCTTAAGAGCCTCCCAAAACTTGAGGCTCTTATCTGTATAAAAAAGCTAGAGGTGCCACCGTGCCAGTCAGATTATAAGAAATGATAGGAAAGAGTCTGGCGGTGATAGCTTTTTGAACTGAGAAATTATTTTAACATGTTGCTTACTATACACATTATCATTTATAAATGCTTGAAATGCAATTTTTGCTTATGGGGAAATGTCCCTGATTGTTCATGTGGAATAACAGTCATAGGGAATTACGGCGCATCATCTCAAGCAAACCCCAATTCCTGACAATTCGCAAACCCCAACGAGAGCAAACCCCAAAAGAGGAAAAAGGAAACGCTTGGAAAACGCATAAAACAATTAATTAAGAAGAACATGGATACCTCAGACCTGTAGAGGAAAACAAGATGCAGATAGACCTGTGCAGACTCCAGAGGTCACCACCGCCACGCCCAAGTACAACAAGCTAGCGATGCTACCTTCTATGCAGCTTAGAACCAGTTAGAGATGCCCACCAGTTAGTGATGCTACCTTCGAACCAGTTAGCGATGCCAGTGGGCCGCGACTCGCGAGAGGATGCCGGAGTCGTCCTTTGCAGCCCATCCCTCAGTCCCTGAGCCTTCAACCGACCTGATTCTCCGACCTTCACCGTCTTATCTTCCCTTTGTCTTCGAACACAAGACTCGGATTGAATTCCCACACAATACAAAGGTAAACAAGTTGAACAGCGTGCACATGCAGACTTCATAATAGAACAGCGGAGTCACGGACTAGACACAATTCAAAAGAAAACGATGGGGCGCCCGGGCGAGTGAAGAGTAGCTCTGGAATTAAATTCTGGAGTAAAGAAAACCTGCCATTAAACCTGGAGTCTGGAGAGTCGAGACTCGAGAGAGTCCGAACGAGTGACACGTCACACGACGGTGGTACTAGGTAGGCTGGTAGCCTGGTAGGTAGGAGTCAGGACTGGCAATAAATGGCTGTCACCCATAAAAAATTGTTGAAGCTCGATTTTAATGACAGCCCTTTAAATGTCATTTAAATTTAAATAAATAATTTTTTTTTTAAATGTCAAAAATACAAAACTTCATTTTATATGACGGGGAAAATTGAGATGCCACTTCACGTACGGGGCTGAGAGGCCTTTGACGGGCGGGCCCTGACGGCCTCAATTTTGATCCCTGGACGCGGTTTGTGATCCCTGTTGCTATTTCAACCACCCTATTTTCCTCCATTTGCTCCAAGAAGCCGAACAAGTCTATGGCTTTCACCAGAGGGGCGTTTTCACTATTCCCTGCCAAGATCCTGATTTCGAATATCTACAGTGGCTCATTGAAAGAGAAAGCGCGCAATACAGCAATGGGTAATCGCTTTTAGGTATGGAAGGCACTGGGTATTCAATTTGCCATGAAAGACCAATTGTACATAATTTTGTGTGTTTCAGGCGTATTGTTTTTAATTGATGATCTGCGTTTCTGAAACAATATTGCGTTGCAATGAAGGTTCTCACGCACTTTTAGCTCCTTGCCACTTAATTCAAAGATAGCTCCACTACTTTTTTGCACAGTTCATCTTCAATTCAAATTTATTATCTTCAATTCAATTTTTTTGCGCAGTTCATCTTCAGTTCAAATTTATTAAGCATTGAGTGAAACATTCATGTAGACAAAGGAAAGAAGGTTTCAAAGAAAGAAGGTTTTCAAGAAAGAAGGAGAGATTACATGGTGGCTTCAGTTTTATAGACAATTTTATTAGTACAGTATCTCAATCATGCATTATATACTTCATGAAAGAAGTTACTTGTATAAACTGTTGCAGGTTATGCTGAGAAACTTTTCTTAAACACTAGTAAACACATTAGTTTAGTTGTCATGTCATGAAATAAGTTTCCTAAGTAAACTGTTGCAATAAGTTTCCTAAGTAAACTGTTGCAGGTTATGCCAGGAAACTTCCCCTAAATACTCA
>LPNX011145865.1:517098-653349 GCA_001517045.1 Pseudotsuga menziesii | reverse complement strand
AGAAGCACGTTCCAGGCCTGGAATTTGAATTTTATTTTGCCTGTCAAATTAAAATTCTTTGACAGTTTTGTGTAATTTATGACTTTCATTTTACGTGAAATGTTTTACTCAAATTCATGAATGTCAATTTTTTTTGTTTATTTTATATATGACATATTATTATTTATTTTAATTTTATAAATTTAGTGATATAACTATAATTGTGTATTAAAATTTCAACTTATAATTGGGTTAAGTTTAAAAACAATAAATAAATAATTAACTTAGTTATTACTAACTTATTAAAAAATTAACCTATTAATCAAAATAATTATAATTTATGTCATAAAAAAACACTAAACAATAATATGTAATATCAATAAAATAATAATTAATACTATAATTATAATTTTACAAAATGAAAAACCAGATTACTAATTAAAAAATTAATTGTAATAGTAAAAGTTGCAGCTTGCTACAATGCTACATGAAGAGATATTAAATTTTAAAATTTCAACTTAATTTTGTGTTAAGTTTAAAAAAGTAATAATAAAATAATTAACTTCATGAATACTAACTTGTTAATCAATATATAATAATATCAAATAAAATCATGATTAATATTTACACCGATAGGTGTATATATGTTAGAATTTTGGGGTGGACTGCCATCTATGCTTTTTCATCTACCAATCAGAATGAGACAAGTGTAATGTCCAGATTGATTCTATAGTAATCGTCCAAGATTAAATGAGAATGAGACAAGTGTACTGTCCAGATTGATTATATGAGTCTCCTCCAAAATTAATAATTAATAATTTCAAAAAAATAAAAAATAATTTAATTAACATAGGATAAGTAGAGTTAATGCTAGTTGTAAAAATTAAAATTAATCTTCAACTATTCGATTATTAGATACAACTACTAGCTTAACTCCATCTATTATTAGATACACCTATTATCTTAACATAACTGTGTCTAGAACTATTACCTTAACTTCAACTTGAATCAAAGTTATATTGGATAACTATTAGCTTAACTATTATATGCAACTATTATGTTAACTCCATTGATTCTACAACTATTAGCTTAACTACAACTCTAATTACTTACGGCTTAGTCCAAGTGCATTTGGAATCTAGGAGTCTAGCTAATGTGCAGTCATGTAAGAGTCGAACTCCAAATAAAATAGTTTGAACTCTTAATAAATTCCTCTTAACTCATGTGATAACTGCACTTAGTGGCATGGTATTGTGCTACTCATGTGACACTCGAACTCCTCCTACCAATTGGGACTCCACTTAATGTGCATAAGGCTTAGTCAAACTCCATTTGAAGCTAGAAGTCCTCCAATTAACTTGGAATTGGTGCTAATCATACTATTAACATCCTTCTTGTAGTGATTCTTTGAGTAAGAACCTTGGATGATGAGTTCATAGACTCCCCCTATCACACTGCTTCTCCTAAACACATTCCTTCTTCAAAGCTGAGATCAAATCCAATTGTGGTAGCTGATACCAATTTGTCACCTCTACTCGTCTTGTTTTGGTGGAAACTTCCGATAACTCATAGCTCTTTTATTAGCTACAATAGATTTATACTAGCTTAAATATTAGATACAACTATTAGCTTAACTTCAACTCTAATTACTTACGGCTTAGTGCAACTGCATTTGGCATCTAGGAGTCTAGCTAATGTGCACTCATGTAAGAGTCGAACTCCATATTGTGCAACTCATGTGACACTCGAACTCCACCTACCAACTGGGAGTTTAGTTAATGTGCATAAGGCTTAGTCACGATAACTCAAAGCTCTTTTATTAACCACAATAGATTTATATTAACTTTTAAATTAACTATGAATCATTCGAGCTCCTTATAACAATTATAAACTAGCACCTTGAAGTCGAGTTAATTAGTCAAGCTGCATTTTACAGTTGGGAGTTGAAGTAAAGTGCAGTTCGTGTGATAGTATAATTCCTAATAAAATCCTCTGAACTCCTAATAAATTCCTCTTAACTCATGTGATAAGTGCACTTAGTGGCATGGTAATGTGCAACTGATGTGACACTCGAACTCCACCGACCAATTGGGAGTCCAGTTAATGTGCATAACGCTTAGTCCAACTCCATTTGGAAGCTAGAAGTCAAGATAACTCGAAGCTCTTTTATTAACTACAATATATTTATATTAACTTTTAAATTAACTATTAAATACAACTATTAGCTTAACTCCAACATGATGATACAACTATGAGCTTAACTTCAACTATGAACTTAACAATCACAACTTAAGTGGTTTTTTATGTTAGATTAACTATTAGATACAAGTAATTGACATATTCTTTAAGAAAAAAAATTATAACTATTAGGTTAAGTCCAATGATGATACAACTTTAACTTAACTTCAACTCCAATCACAAATTTTAATTGAACTGTAATAGTTGATATATTAACTTTTAAATTAACTATTAGATACAATTATTAGTTTAAATCCAATGATTTTACAACTATTAGCTTAACTTTAACTCTAGTCACAATTATATTGGATAGCTATTAGATTAACTATTAGGTTAACTCCAATCATGATACAACTATTAAATTAACTTTAATGGTGATATATTCCTCTCTACGTATTCCAAACATATTAATCTTATTAGTATGGTTGTTGCTAGTTAAATTATAATTTAAAAAAAAATGAATTACCAATTTAAAAATGAATTGTAATAGTAAAACTTGTAGCTTGTTACAGTACTACCTAAATAAATTAAATTTTAAAATTTCATAAATACTCTACATTGATATTTAGAAATATAAAAATTTGAATAAACATTAAATTTAAAATTTCAAAAAATCTTAACATAATAAATCAATTTAAAAATTTGAAAAAAAATTAAGAATGAAAGGGTCCATTGTTAGCGTCCTTTGAAGAACACATAATGCAAATAAATTTGTAAAAAAAATTAAGAATGAAAGGGTATTTTGTTACCATCCTTTAAAGAGTACATAATGCAAATTCTTTTCACAACTAAAGAGGAGAGGTTGTAGGATGGCTTCTCCGTTTTTTATTTATAAAAATATTTAACAAAGAAGGATACTAACTAATTTAACAAAAAAATACTAACTAATTACATCTAAATCTATTATATAATGCATTAAGAAATCATGATTTTAACCATTTTAAGCATCCATCATTTATTATACCTGCCACAGCAGGTATATAGTAATCGGTTGTCCTTTGACCTTCTATTACTTGCCGCCGAGGTTGACACATGAGACTTCTTGTCAAGAAGCAGAGATCGTCATGTTTGGCTATGTTCAAGATCTGCTAGACAAAACTGGCATTGCTGTTAATGAAATTGGTATTCTTGTTGTGAATTGCAGTGTTTTTAACCCTATTCCATCGCTTTCGTCGATGATTGTTAATAAATTTGGGTTTCGTAGCGATATCAAGACTTATAATGTCGGCAGAATGGGATGCAGCGCTAACCTAATTTCGCTGGATCTGGCGGCGGGTTGCCTTCGTGCTGCCAACAGAGGCACTTATGCAATTGTTCTAAGCACAGAGAATATTACAGAAAATTGGTATTTCGGAAACTATGAACCGATGTTGGTTTCCAATATTTTGTTCAGAATGGGCTGCGAGGCTGAGCTTCTGTCGAACAAAAGAAGCGATCGCCATCGTGCTAAATATAGATTGCTTCATGTCGTTAGAACGTACAGAGCAGGCGTGAGCGACATGGTCTATCATGCTACTTTTCAAGAAGAGGATCCGACTGGAAGAGTCGGGGTGAATCTCAGCAAACACATTATGGAAATTGCTGCAGAGGCTCTCAAGGCAAACATGCGACAATTGGGTCCTCTAGTTCTTCCCTACTATGAACAGATTTTTTATCTTGCCAGCAAGTTGTTGGTCAGAAAGATCTTCATGAAGGGTAAAGCGAAAGAATATGTGCCCGATTTTAAGCGAGCGTTTAATCATATGTGCATCCATTCTGATGGCAAAGTAGTGATTCGTGCAGTGGAGAAAGGACTGAATCTGCCTCCTGAGACCGTAGAACCATAAAAAATGACTCTGTACAGATTTGGAAATACTTCTTCTTCGTCCACATGGTATCAATTCCAATATTTGGAGTCCAAAGGTCGTATGAAAAAAGGGCAGAAGATCTCGTAGATTTGTCTCGGTAGTGGCTTCAAATGCATCAGCGCCGAGTCTAAATATAAATATTATGACCTCATTCTTTTGATTAACTTGAAATGTACTTCTATAGAGTCTAAAGTCATGATTAAATATTTAGATTATAAACATAGATTTCAAGATGCCTATTAAAGATAAGGATAGATGCTAATGCTTTTAGAATAAGGAGTAGGCTTCATACTCTTAGAATCTAGGCTAGAGATTTTAAAGCTTATCTTAACTAATGGAATAGAGAAAAACATAATATGATAAATATTTACAATATTATATTTTACATTAGGAAATAGAAACCCTACCAAGATTGATAAACCTTAATTTAGATTAACAAAATATTTTTTCAATATAATAATTTTAAACAATAAAAATAAATATTGTTAATGAAATTGATCATTTTACTAACCCACCCCAAAATACCTTGAAACAATTAAATTATTTAAATATCATGATACAAAGAAGATCAAGAATAAAAATAATTTTATTTTAACTTTCCCAATGAAAAATAGCTTTACTTGGCCTTATAATTTAATTTATTTTGAAGACTTTATTTTTTTTTTATTTTAATTAATTTATTTTTTTAATAAAAAATATTAATCTTAAATAACATTATTATCATTAAAAGTATTTTTTTAAATAATACAATAGTAAATCCTTAATAAATCTTTAATAATAATTTATGTAAAAAATAAATATACATTGATTATGATTAATTGACATATCATAGAATTCAAAAGTTTAAATTTTTTTTAATTGTTATGTCAATTTATATTTGATATAAATACTTCTTAATAAAAATTTTATTATTAATAAATAATTTTAAATTTTTATCAAAATATTTTTCATAAATATTAAAAAAATTTATTAATTTTTTTTATCAAATTTATTAACAAATTATATATCATTAAAAATATTAACAATAAATTAATAAATTAAAATTTTTAAATTCCTATAGTTTAATTTAAATAAATATAATCAATTAATTTAATTTTAAAACTAACATTACTACCTTATTTTATGGAATTACTAATAAATGAAAAACATATGACCTAAAAAATATAGTGAATGAGATAAGAAAATCACTACCCTCTGGAATTACTAATAAATGAAAAAGACATGCTAAAAAAATGAAGTGAATGATACAAGAAAAGCCTTAAGTCTTTTTTGTATTACCATTAAAAAAAAAAATTAAGTATATACTATGACAATATTAAAAAATTAAGTATATCAAGTGTTTTTATTTTAAAGTTTTTTTATAAAAGTCATTGAAAATTTAAATACTAAATTGGATATTATAAAAAAAAAAAAAAAATTTCTAAATTTTGAGAAAATAATTAGTTTATATTTTTGAGTAATTAATTTTTTTTGTTGTTTTACATAATATAATATTAAATATGAAAAATAATTTTAAAAGTTAAAAATTCAATAATAATTTTGCATTATGGTTTTTAGTATTATAATGCTTATTTATTAATTTTTACATTTCATGAAGTAACATACTTCACCACATCCATAATGTATATTTCAAATTATGCAACATTTATTATTCTTCTACTAGTGCATAATATTTACCAAAAATAACTCATGGAAGTATGACAGACTATGTAGACCTTGAGTCACTCTTGAGATTATAAAGGTCGGTGTAAGCCTTAAATGATTCTTGAGTTATGAATGGTCCACTACATTGCATTAATTATATACATCTCAATCAATATATCACTTACTACTTTATTGTTGGGTGCATAATGCTTATAAAAAATAGTTCTCGTGACTATGAAGGGCTATGTATGCCTTAAATCGCTTATGAGGCTATGGATGGTAGTGTCTAGTGTTAGGTGTTTCATGTCTACCAAAAATTTCTCATAAGACTACGAAGGGATACTTAACGCCTAAATCACTCATGGAGTTGTAAATGACCATGAATGATGTCCGATGCTAACTTACTTTACATTGTTTCTTACATAAGTGGCAGGTACTAAGCAACTACCTTGCTTATTCCACTTGTTTTAAATGGTGATAGTTTTACTTGTGGTTGGGTATATAAAATCTATAAAGGTTGGGTCTAGTTTTTGGTTTTCATCTTAAAAAAATGTTATTAAGTGAAATAATAATAATTAATTTTTTCAAATAATTAATTAAATTTTTATCAATTAAATTAATTAGTTAGGTTGATAGACGTTTTTATTTGAGATTTGGGGTGAATTACGACCTATGTTTTTTAATCTACTCACTAGGATAAGACAAGTGTACTATCTAGATTGATTCCAAAATTCCAAATAAATAATTATAAAAAAAAATATAAAAAATAATTGGTAGTTGATAGTTGATAAATGGATAATAAGAAGACTGAGAACAAGTAGCTAAGCATGGATAACTCACATTTGAACTCGTTCAACTAAAAGAATTTCATGCCATAATTATCTTTTAACCATTTGATCTCTATCAATGTCATCCATCATGCCATAATTATCTTTTAACCATTTGATCTCTATCAATGTCATCCAACCACAAACTATGCGAAAGTGCTAGTTAAAATTAGTAAAACTCAAAACATTTATCATATTTTAAAATTTGCTATTTTTTTAATTAAAAAAAATTAACTAACTGACATTATTAATCTCTCCTATGATCTTTTGCTAAACATTGACGAAACATCCCTTTGCTATAGAATTAACTAACTGAAAAATATTAATCTCTCCTAGGATCTTTTGCTAACATTGACGACCGGCTAACTTTGAAGGAAACGACCATGCTTCAAATTTGAAGCCTTGAGAGCCCTTCGAAGGCCATTTTAAACGTCATAGAAGGTGATAAGGAATTTTACCATGTAAAAAAAAATTAGTTTCATTTCCAGCACTTCAATAATGAAATTGAGCAAGCCTCGGTAAATTTGCAACAGAAGGGCAACTACAAAATTTGCCTATCCAGGGATTCAGTGGACTATGGGAGAGTGGGGACTTAGAGTCTTCCCAAGTGCCCTTGAATAGTCAAATCATGGATGAGGATCTCAGTCCCAATGGACACGGACCAAGCGGTGGGCCACTAGGCTTCCTAGTGCCAAGTTCAAGTGAGTGAGTCAGGATTGTGACTCATGATTCGATGTTCACTTTTAAAGCATTTAATGGCATTAGCATGCATTACTGATTCACCAACTTCATTAAATATTGGTATGAGATGATGCTACCTACCAACTCGATTTTCCATCTATCATCTTATGTTCACCGAGTCACGTGATCTCACAACTTACAAGTCACTTGAGTTTTTGAGTATATGATGTGAAATTAAATACTCATATGAGTCATATCTATGGATGGTGAATTGATTTGATAACCCTCCACTGTCAAGGCTCCATAAGGAAAAACTAATGGTGTTATTTTTTGGGTTACAACTTACAAGTTGCAGTTTACAATGCATTGAGCAATCTTTGAACCTAACCTGGTCCAATGGGTATGTAAGTTTCTAGACCAGGGTTTCACCCAATGCTAGACATTTCTATTATGACCACCACAAGACTGGGATGACGGATCTTTGGTAGCAGGCTAGCAGCACGTCGCCCTTTGTTTGTGCTCATGAATCATATCCTATACTAGTTAGTCCAGGATTCTACGATTTATTCCAATTTCCATTCATTTACTGGGGTCAGAATCATTTGAATCAACACTCCCAGTCTCCCACGGTCCACCTAGGCCGCTTAGTCTACCTGTCTCATCTAGGGAAGGGGATTAGGTGGTAGAGACAAAGGCAACTGGAATGTAGGGCTAGCCAGAGAGAATGGTTGTACAATATGCATATAGTCTTCTCTAAAAGAAACGAAAGAATTTGTCATCTACCTAACTGAATATTATCATTACTTAATTTGTCGAAATGATTACACGATAACTCTTGCGCTCGAGCTGTTTATGAGGGATTCCTATATCTACAGTGGATATAATTTAGAGAGTCTTGTTCCCATCATTATCGCACTAGTGGGTTTCTCCTACAAATATCTCTATTACGTCTCCCCTCCTGACTCACCTCACCTTTTGACTTGAGTCCTCTTCTTCTTCTTCTTCTTCCTCCCATGGGCTCTCTGATCTACGCCTTGAGCACCCTCATAACGAAGAATGATCTCTAAAAGTCTCTGGAAACCTTGGGAAAACAATACCCAGTTTTCCCTCACCTACACAAATATATCTATGTTATGTAGAAGCAATTATAAAATGATTTTTTTTGTAATCATGTGAAATACACAAACATGCATTCGCCTACCTCAAGCAAGGCAAACCAACTCTAGAGCACCGATATATTGTGGAATTGAGATGGCGTTGCTTCCAATTGTATTTATGTAGAAGGAAATGGTTGCACACTCTAATTCCTCGTTGTCTTCTACAGTGGGCAACTCGAAGGTTCCACCTTTTTCACAGGTATGAGCAAGAGAAGCAAAGGTAGAACGTTGGGTAGGCTGGATTGAGCTTCCCCAAACTTAAAGAGATTGGTGAATTCTAAAAAAAAAACATTATTTTGGGTTTACGAGTATAGGACAGTCGGAGGTCAGGACTCAGACTCTCAACTCTCCAATTCTATGCTTCAGTGTCTCCCTAATTTCTATTTCCTCTAGAAGATTATGCAGAGCTAAGCTATCGACTTGGTTGTCATGAATTTACAGGTATGTATAGCATTTTACACTTGTGTAACATTTTATATGTGGATAAAAGTTAAATGTGTTTCTTCTTGGAGTTCCTTCTCGTTCTATAAATATAAGGGTTTAAAATTTCTCCATCCAAAATGTTGTTTGAAATTTGTAATGTATTATGCGATTGCGTTTCCGCCAGACTAAGTCTCAAATACTCAATAGATGTAACCTTAAAAAAACCCAGTATTTAAATGAAATCATAACCAAAATAATGTATACTTTTGATGGTCTAGGACCACAACTTCATTTGGGTGGAGGAGTAAGAAGAAAGAGCCTTTTATTTGAGTTCCAAATCCGTGAATGTTATTTATCTGTCGTGAATTGTAAACATTAGGTTGAAAGAAAGAACAATATTTGAATATAAGTGTTTGAATTGTTCCAATTTCCTTAATGAAATCCAATAGTTGAAAGGATAAAATATTTAACAACCGACACTGTAAATGTTGTAGACTCTGACCCCTTCGCTTTCCTGTTAGCCTTCTAATAATGGAAACAAGAAGTACAAATTGTCTACCAATATATCTAAATAAGGGAATCCCTCGACGAAAGTTCATGAATGAGGGATTGAGAGTGCAATGATCTAGCGAAGAACATCATGTCAACATCCTCATTGTCGCAAACCTCCCAAATGTGTGTTTATGATTCGTCTTCCTTGTTGACTTTGGTAGAAACTAGACACCCAACTTGTAGTGATATTTGTTGGAGAATTTAAAGTTCTTCCTTATAGTGGACTAATAAATACTTAACCTTTTCGATAGGGCTGATAAACTCGATATAGATTGGAGGGACTATCCATAATCTACCTAGAATTGAGGATTTTGTTTGATCACTTCGAATTGGGGTATAAACTCGATATACATTGGAGGGACTATCCATAATCCACCTAAAATTGGGGCCTTTGTTTGATCATTTTGATTTGAGCATGTGGGGAGGACATGATTCAATTCTAAGAATAACTGCTGAATTTAGGGTTAATAAAAAAGTTTCTCCCTAAAAGCATTACGTATTAAGTATTACATTCTGGGAGATTTCTTCTTATTGTCATGTTTTTATATACACTATTTTTAATGAATGATAAAATTTTGTTGTACACTTACAGTTTCAAATGAAAAAATGATTTATTTTTACATGTCAACATTAAAGGGTTAAATTTCTCACAACCCTTCAAAATGAAATGGAACCCTGCCCTTCAAATTTGATCCCTGGAAACGACCCATTTTTTTTTCTTTTTCTTTGACATCTTGACTTTGACGTATGAGAGACATGGGAAAGCGCGTAGATGATAAATGAATTAACGTACATAATTATCATATAATAATATGATAATAATAAGCCGTATTTAAAATTACTGATTTTAATAATAAAGCTAAATGTTAGATTTCATATAACGTGTATATATTTTTATTTTATTTTAATGAACTTTTGAGTTATTAACATCAAGAAACATTGCTTTCAAGATGGACTCTCTCCACATTGTTCAGCTTTTCAAAGCACATGCTCATTACTCATATGAACCAACAACAAAACGTCAAATTTTATCTATACTTAATTGTTTTGTTGTCTAATTAATTTGAGATTCTCACAGTACGCTAAAGATCTTTTTACATATATAAATTTACAAAGTAATTATTTAATTTTTTAAATAATGTAATTTTATTATTTATATATAAAGAGTAATATATATATATTAAAAGAATATCAATTACGTCGAAAGCGTTTTTTTTATGGAGATGCAGTCTCAAAGACTCCTCGTCTCCTTGGATAATGGTGATTCGATATGTGTTTCCCATTTTTTTTCCGTTTTTTTACACGGGATTTCTTAATCGAGTCTTTCACGCTGTATTTTTTCGTCTTTTGTTTTCACTCTACATATTTTCTGAGAAAGTTTCTATTCAATGTACATATTTTCTAGGTTGTGCGCTACTCAACTACACTGATAATGCTTTCTTTCAATGGCTTTCAAGTCCTCAAAAGACATGGCTTTGCTTGTGCTGCAGAGGATATTGTTTAGGGCAGACCCTTTTTCTGGAATATTTCTACCGAAAGAAGAGGATTTGGGCTGTTTTAATTGTGAAACCATTCCCTATACAGGAACCACTTACGGATCAGATCTATGAATTTCTCATATGCGAAGCTTCCAACTTTATCAGTGTTGTGCTGAAAGTGCCTCGATCTAATAAGATTTCCACTATACGTAGTGTTTAGGTCTTTTTGAGGCAAGAGGATGCCATCCGTTGCATATTTGATCCTATTCAGGCTTTGGTGGATGAAGAATGTTTGATCCAGGTCCAAGGATCAGAGTTATGGCTCTAGTGGTTGCATGAGATCATGGGCATTCTTCCATAAAACTATTTGGAGTTGGTACTGCTAGATTTCAAGCATATGTTGATGAAAAGAGATGGATCTGAGATTTATGCAACTGGTCGACATTTTTGAGGTGCTGCAGTTGGAAATGAAAATTTATCTGATGGCTTTTGCTTTTTTTTCGTTGGTTCTACAACTATGAAAATAGATTTGTTTTATTTATATGAGGTCATGTTGCATTATATTCTGATAAAGATTTCGGATTCTCTATTTTGGATCTAGTAGGATTCCTTACATATTTGCAAGAAGATCGATGCCTTATCTTTGTGTTTGTTGGTGGTCTGTGCAAAGAGATTATTTGATCACTAGATGCCTATGGATCTTCAATATACTGGTTTGTAGTGCTACGTGAGAATAGTTAAGGTGTCTTTCTGTTTTTCCAATGAATTTTTTCATTTTGGTTATAAGATATTTCTATTTGATAAGCAGCTCTGATATGTTAAAAGAAACTACTTTTTGGTGATCTGTAAAGAGATGAGCGCACTCTTAACTACTCCATGCATTTTCATGGTCCCTGGAACTTGAGACAGCACTTTTTGCCATCTCCTCAAAACAGGAGGCAGGATGTAGCCCTATGTGAATAACTGTCTCCATGTCTTTGTGTTTTTCAGTGACTTGGATAATAATATGGTGCAGCACTATATGTTAAGCATTGTTAAAAGTTCACAGATTTTCCTACCTGGCATACATCTTATCCTGTGGAATATATGGCACAACCTTTTCCTTTGGAATATGGCATGCAGTGTAAGTTTTTTTTTAGAAATTGGAGGTTTTTCTTTTCTGTGTGTTGTGTTATTTGGCTTCTGTATTGATGAATTTTGGCATACACCATATAACTTTTAGTGTTGGATGGTGCATCTCATTTTAATCCATTTTGTAATGATGGGAACTGTTCGGGCGCGCACCTTAACGGTCCCTAATTTTGGTAACTCCGCGATTTTTGTGGAAGTTGTAAGCGGAGTTATGACTCAAAACAGTATTAGGGGTGTCGGGGTTGATTAAAAACATTCTTTTTGTAATAAATCCATGATTTAAGTCCAGGGTTTAGGGTTCGGGGTGCCCATGGTTTAAGCCCATGGTTTTGTAATAAGTGCACTATAAATAAGCACTCTTGTAAGGAAGTTAGTTTAGGCTTTTGATGTAAGATGAATTGATGCGAAGCTAAGGATTGTTTGTAAGAAGGTTAAGTCCTAGCTATGTGCGTTGACGACCTTTGCAGCTGTGTGTGTAGAGGGTTTTGGGTGATTAAGGAAATCTGCAGCTATGTGCGCAGAGGCCTGCAGCTGTGTGCGTGGCTTTAAGGACTTGAAGGGATCTGCAACTGAGTGCACAGATCAGAACTGTGGTTTTTGTAAAGAGTTGAATAAAACACAGTTCTGTGGATGTAACCCCTAAACTGGGGGTGAACCACGTTATATCGTGTGTTGTGGTTTTTGTTGTGTTGTTGTTATGTTCTTTTATGCATTGATAAATATATACCCGATAAGTAAGATCACTGCTAAATACTAAACTTCGTTGGAATTCCCTGTAAAGGGTTAAGCAAGGCACTGTTTGTTTATCTAACCGCGAAGCTAAATAAGTAACTATTAAAGCTCTGCATTTTATGATTATAATTGTTAGAAGCTAAAGGTACAGTAATATCCCTCTTCTGCTTGCACAAACCTGATTCTGCGGCACCCCATAGCTATTTCGGGTGAGACTGTAACCTGGTCACAGGTTGTTGTAGAAAGGGCCAACACTGTGGGTCTTTTGTTGGTGCAAAGTTAATGGTATAAAGCCTGGGTATGCCCTATAGCCCAAGAAATTGGTTCCGTTGCCGGTTGAACTCAGTATTTGCTCAAGAGGGGTTTACGTCGTACCTCGAGGGCTATGTTTTGGAGACCCTTAGTGAAAGAAATCGGTGATTGGATCGAAGAGACTTATCTGAACTTTGCTGTACAAGAGAACAAAGATCCGCATTGTAGTGCAAATGACTTTTTACAAAGGTATGTTTTTTCTGACGTATATGAAATTTTCTTTGGTAGTATCCACATAGAATTGCACCAGTGGTTATCCAAGTTAACAGAGAGAAGGATGAACTTCCAAGAACGTTAGTTTCCTGATTGGACCCCCGTAAGAATTAATATACTGAAAAGGGTGAACAACGAGATATCCCATGCTATTGATTTCTGGACAACACGAACCCTTGAAGCATTTGTGATGGAGTTCGCCATTGACACAAGTACATCCTTCAGCGAAGCCGAACGACAGTTCTTCAAAGGACCAAGGGGTAAGTACTTGAATTCATTTAGTTTGAGAATTAAAATGCTATTGGTTGAAAAAGGTATATTGCTCATTGAATTAGACTGTTAGACTTAGCACTACTAACTTATGTTTGCAAGTGAAAGTACCTTCGACGAGAAAAGTGGTTTGCTGTGAAGTGGCAAAAGGTACAAGAGAAATTTTCAGTCCTATAACCTAGGTCAGAATACCGAATCTAACCCCGTAAGTCCAGCAATATCAGAGCCCAAAGAAACCCCTTCTATTGGAAACCCTCCGGTAACCCCACAGCGAAGACCTATTATCCCCGAGAACCCGTCGCACTTTGAAAGTAACCCTAGCCCGAGTATTCCTGTCGTAGGTCAGTCTACCCCAGTAAGTTCCCCCCCGCCTACTACTAGTCCCCCTCCCTCCCCCCCTAGACCTGCGATGGCCCATATGAATGACGACATTAAGCTCCCTGTTTTCAAAGGAACTGGATCAGAGGATCCAGAGCAGTTCTAGTTTTTATGCGAAGCAGTGTGGACTGCTAAGAACATTACGGATCAAGATACAAAAAGAGCGCAGCTGGTTACTTCTTTCAGAGACCGCGCTCTGACCTGGTTCATGAAGTTTTCCAGCACTCAGAACCATGTCTTGGCTGATATAAAAGCAGCAATGATAAAGGAATTTAAGAAGCCGAAATCAGAGTCACAGTGTATCACTAAATTGAAAGAGATTCAGCAGAGGCGTGGCGAATCAGTGTGGGACTTTGATCAAAGGTTCAAAGTTCTGCTAGACCAAGTCAGTTTCACCATTGGACCTGCGCAGCACAAGGAATGGTTCATTGCAGCGTTGCTACCGCATATCAGAACTCCACTCATGCAACAGAAGGTTGCTGACCAGCAGGAGGCTCTAGAAATCACGATGAAGCTTGAAACTGCTCCTGTCAAAGACAATTCTAGTATCGCTCAAATCCAAACGCAGTTGGTAGCGATGGCTTTGGAGCTTTGCGATATGAAGAGAGGAAAAACCGGTCGCGAAGAGGTTTGGTGTACACAATGTCGGACAGAAGGTCATGACAGGGAACAGTGTCCTGCGGTAAGAAAATTCCTGAATTCTGGTGCACCAAACCCGTTCAACCCTAGTGTTCTATATTGCGAGGTCTGTAGAACAACGGGCCAGCATCGACCTGAAAACTGTTATCTTCTACAGAGGTATGTGCAATTCCTTAAGAACCCTTATTGTAAGTTATGTAAATCAGTGGGACACAACGAAGATGAGTGTCGCAGCTTTGACCTCATGAGAGAACGAACTTACGATGCTTATCGGGTACAAAATTAGGGACAGAGTAATGATGGCTATGGTTACCGCGGTGGTGCATCAGGTAGAGGTGCTTTTGGAGGTCATGGTCGAGGTGGTATGGCCGGAAGAGGAAGAGGCCAGGTTGTGTGTTACAACTGTAACCAGGCTGGGCATCTAGCGAGAGACTATCGAAACCCAACTACGACATGTTGGTATTGCCGAGCAGTAGATCATGTGATCGAGCAGTGCCCGTAGTTGATAGCTAAGATTCAGGAAAGAAACAGTGCCCCTACTCAAAATATTCAGATGATTTTCATTGAGGAAAGACTTGCCCCAGCCATTAATGTTGTTACCCGGAGTGGAGCTACGACGGAAGTGCAGAATATGGAGAAACAGCCTGACAAGGCTTGGGTTCATAAGGCCCCAGCGAAAGTCCCATCATTTGATATCGAAAGAGAAAAAGAGACATTCATGGAAGCCAAGAGAGATTTTGCTGCTCCTAGCACATCAGTAGCACCTACGCAACAACATCAGCAGCAGTCGCAGCCGCAAGAAGCTTCGACAGACAAAGTAAGTACATTGTCCTCCTTTTTACAGAGTTGTCTGAAGCTCCTAAGAAATCAGAATGCTTTAAGTGAGTTGCAGAAAGTTATTGCTTCCTGCGAACCTCGGCAAAGTTCTGGTCAGGAAAAAGCTGTTAATAGAGTTAGGAGAACTGGCAGGGAAATGAGATTGAATTCTCATATAGGAGAGTATGATATGACTGATGTTATCTTGGACCTAGGATCAGAGGTAAATGTCTTAACTAAGAAAACCTGGGAACAAATGGGAAAACCTACTCTGGAATGGTCCCCTATACAGTTGAGATTAGCCAATCAGTAGAAGATTGTGCCCCTAGGAAGACTCCCTAGTGTATCAGTAGATATTGATGGAGTCAGTACCTTAGCATACTTTGAGGTAATTGAAATAATTGATGACAGCAACCCCTATCCAGCACTACTAGGCATTGAATGGGCAATAGATAATGATGCAGTAATCAACCTGAAGAAGAGACAGATGAATTTTGAAGGGAAAGAACTGAGAGTCATAGTCCCATTGGATCCTTCTTAAGGAGAGAGATACACAGAGCCAGTAAGAGATGAAGACCAGGATGTCTTGGACCACATCTACAATATCACAGCAAAGGAAGAATATTATGTTGATCCTACAGCCGAAGGTATCATGGATTGGCAGTGTGACAGCTCCTGCATGACGGATTCAGATGATGGGTTAGAAAACTGGCAGAATAGACTTTACGAGCTGCATGGACATAGATGTGCCAGAATTACCAAATATATTAGATGGCTTGGTGCACAGGTAAGATTCCTACCTATTTTCGATGACTTGTCAAACCCAGAACAGTTTATTGAACAATTCTCAGACCAGATACCAGATTCACAGAAAATGGAGACTCTGGATTCAGTATTCAGAGCCACAACAACCAGATGGTAGAATGGCCATAAGAAGAACATTCCTAGTTGGAAAGCTTGTTAGAAGTTCCTTCGCCTAAGATTTATGGATCAACCCCAGGAGGTGAGAAGCAGGTTTAATGGTAAGACTAGTCCTCATGGACATTTGGAGCAATGCTACGAGGCATTGAAGCATGTACCTCGTGAAGAATGGGTACACAGGTTTGTGCACACCCTGGAACCTATAGAAAAGAGCTGGTATGCGGAGGTTGAGCTTTGCCACGATACTGTAAGTTGGGATTGTCTTGTTAATAGTTTTGTGCTGACATTTTTTATTAATGAGGTTTCTCTTGCTTTGGACGCAGCTATTAGGTTGATCCATACTAAAGTATTTGATGATAAAGAAGTAGTAGAATACCGGCCTGATTGGAAAGCACAAGAAGCTCATGCGGTCAAATATTATAACCTCGCAATTGACGAGGATGACGATCCGCGCAATATTGATATTCCTGAGTCAGAAGGACACTGCGAAGTACATGGACCAGTAGTGAAAACACCTGAAGTGACTCAGCCCCTGAAGACGCGGACCGTAAATATTGGGTCAGAAGAAAACCCTAAGTATGCTACCATTGGAGATTATTGGGATGACGAAATGGTGAGCAAAGTGACCCAACTTCTCCATGATTATCAAGACCTATCTCTGACAGGGTTCTCAACAATGAAAATAATTATTGCGGTGGTGGAAGACATTCTGTCGTGGGTTGACGTTTGAAGCCAGGTTGACGCTGGTATCAGGAAATGTCGAATGTCCTAATTTTGGTGCAGCCAGAGTCATTTCTTGTGCCAAAGAAGGAAAGATGTGTCAAAGACTAAAATACGACTGTTGGAAGAACTTAAAATTGGCGGCGTCGGTACGCTACCTGTAGTTACTGCCTGTATTAATGAGATCTTGGAAAATCTACCGCCATTTGGACAAGATCTCTGTCAGATTTGGTATCATCAATGCACAGCTATGACAGATGTCGTGGATGGATTCTATAAGAAGACGCCCACACCCATGGCGTTTGCATTCTGCAATTTCTTGAGTTTTACAATTGCATCCATGTCAGCTGATAGTGAGCTTCAGAAGTTAGTGAGAGAATTTGAACAGGAGGGTCTGTCGCACCTTTTTAGCCACCCACCTATGTCTACAACCCCCGAAGAGACTCCCCTAGCACCGACCCAGCCAATGCAGACACGCTCTACCAGAAAAAAATTTAAACCTAAAGTTCGTTCGAAGCAGAACGAAGATAGACATCAGCAATCAGGGAAAACACCGGAGGATCCCGAGATGAATCCGTCGGGCTCAGCAGAGATTCCGTTTGAAGAAGATGAGAACATTGCACTGCAGTGTCCACCATATCTTCCGCCAGTTCGACCAGGAGTTCAGCTCCCTCAGCGGATGAAGAAGTTCACATTATGCACCCCTTCGCTGCCACCGGGTGTGTAGCTGGTCGGGACAATGATAGGGAAAATAGACTGGATCAAGTACGTCGACCACGATACAAATGATCATGGGAAATTTCCACAGTTCGCACCTGGGACATACTTACATTCTGTCCGCTATCAGGAGACTAGAGCGACATTATTAGAAGTAAAACAGTGGGCTGCTGGCTTGGACAAATCTAGTTTGTTGAAGATGCTTGATGTGCCCCACTTTGGACGTAGCACACAGGTAATCGTGGTGGTCAAACAATTATTTCCATTGGTACACGATGGGTACCTATGGATCGGAAACCAGAAAATCTCTATCAATGGAGAACTCATTCACCAGATTATGGGCCTGCCGAAGGAAGGACCTGACCCTAGCATTGAGTTTGTGGGAAAGCATGAAGATATGAAGCTAGCACATAACATGGAGGAATGCTTCGGACTGATGAAAGGGAAGCAAGGGTATAAAACCTCAACCATTCAGCATCAGTGACCAAACGTCAGTCCCGCAAGAAAATGAAAGTGTCGAAAAACAAGAATATCGACGAAGAGCCTACCTTGACAAATGAAGAGCTTAATCAGGCTCTATTGAAATCCACAAAAGTTCTCACCAAGAAATGGTCAGAGTTTGCAGACACGCATCTTGATGCCATCATCGGTGTAATAAAGCAAATCTTGGAGCTGAAGCAGTTAGCAGAAAAATCAGCGACGGGCGCTGCAGCAAGTAGTGCCCCAGTTCCTGCGCAACCAGACACAAGACAATGGCCGGTTAGAGAACACTGGGGACAAGTCTCAAGTGTCGCGCTCATCATAACCGATGCAGCATCTCGCGCGAAGATGAGCATGATCGTTGGAATAGATTACACTAACATGTCCATGATGGAATTACATCTCTGTCAATTAGCCATCGCGAAGGAAATCCAAGCCCGAGACCACCACTCACAAATACTGTTGGAAAATACCAGGAAGCAGAACGATAGCCTTGCAGCACAGTTGGAGGAAGCGGAGCAGCGAAAGAGCGACGCAGAACGTAAGCAGGTCACATTGGCGCGAGTATTGGAGGAGGCGTGTCGAAGTCTTCTTGACTTCGACATCTAGAATGAGGAAGAACCGGAGCAAAGAATTGCCAAAATAAAAGACTACGCACAACAGTCTCACAGTGAAATAGAGAAGCTTAAAGCAGAGCATGAGGCTTAGATTGCGGAGCTCCAACTCCACATTATCCTAGAAATCCCACCAGAGGTCAAAGAGCAGCGCCGCGCAGACATTCAGGCTTCCGCAGCAAAAATATCGGATATTATGAGCAGCGCAGCAAAGCTGCTAGAAGACAGTGTTGAGGCCTGGACCACCCTGCAGGAACATCCAGAGGTTGGACAGCTACAAGAAACCATCAGGCAGTGACAAACAGATTTGGATACAGTAAAAGCGGAAATTAAGTATCTACCGCCTATGGAGAAAATGCTCAAGGTAAAGCAAAGCAATGAACTCTAGCAGGAAATTGAGTCGTGCAGAGCAAAAGCAACAGAAGTGGAAAATTCTATGCAGCCACTTATCAACGAAGCATTCGAGTTGAGTATTGCTGTGGACACCCAACTCAAAGTTCTGAAGGAATATGATGCATTTGCGCAGAAAAAGGTCAGCGAAGCATCAGCCGCAGTATTGCAAGAGTTGGTCGAAAAGGGGCAAGCAACAGAAAATATCATGCGTGGTCTCAACAAGCAGTTCACTATCTTCACTGACAAAGTTCGTGTACCAGAAGAGCAGCAGAGTGTCCCGGGACGGGCCATTGGTGAGTCTTAGGGTCCTGTTGGGGCGCGTACCTTAACGGTCCCTAATTTTGGTAACTTCGTGGTTTTTGTGGAAGTTGTAGGCGTAGTTATGACTCAAAACAGTCTTAGGAGTGTCGGGGTTGAGTAAAAACCTTCTTTTTGTAATAAACCCATGGTTTATGTCCAGGGTTTAGGGTTCGGGGTGCCCATGGTTTAAGCCCATGGTTTTGTAATAAGTGCACTATAAATAAGCACTCTTGTAAAGAAGTCAGTTTAGGATTTTGATGTAAGATGAATTGATGCGAAGCTAAGGCTTGTTTGTAAGAAGGTTAAGTCCCAGCTGTGTGCATGGACGACCTCTGCAGCTGTGTGCGTAGAGGGTTTTGGATGATTAAGGAAATCTGCAGCTGTGTGTGCAGATGCCTGCAGCTGTGTGCACGGTTTTAAGGACTTGAAGGAATTTGCAGCTGAGTGCGCAAATCAGAACTGTGGTTTTTGTAAAGAGTTGAATAAAACACAGTTCTGTGGACGTAACCCCTAAATTGGGGGTGAACCATGTTATATCGTGTGTTGTGGTTTTTGTTGTGTTGTTGTTATGTTCTTTTATGCATTGATAAATATATACCTGATAAGTAAGATCACTGCTAAATACTAAACTTCGCTGGAATTCCCAGTAAAGGGTTAAGCAAGGCACTGTTTGTTTATCTAACCGTGAAGCTAAATAAGTAACTATTAAAGCTCTGCATTTTATGATTATAATTGTTAGAAGCTAAAGGTACAGTAATATCCCTCTTCTGCTTGCAGAAACCTGATTTTGCGGCCCTCCATAGCTGTTTCGGGTGAGACTGCAACCTGGTCACAGGTTGTTGCCGAAAGAGCCAACACTGTGGGTCTTTTGTTGGTGCAAAGTTAATGGTATAAATCTCGGGTCTACCCTATAGCCCAACAAGAACATGAAACTAAGCCAAATATGTTAAAAGTTTAAACATCATTGTCATAGAATCTTGATCATATATATTTTATTTGTTGGTATTGTTTTTATTATTTCTCTTAATACTGGCATTATCATTGCATATGATTGTTTATTTTTTAAGGTGGTTGATATAATTTGTGCAATGCTTGTGTATGTTCCATTACTGGTGTCTGGAAACTTTGTAAGTTGTAATTCCTTATTCCATGTCTCAATCTCTTGACCTATGCTTATTGTCAGTGAACACATATAGGTGTTTATTTAGTTATTGTTGTGTTTATTTTACGATTTTTTTTTGTCGTTACAGATCAATCAATCATAAAAACTTAAAAAATGCATGTTCTGTTTTTCAGAATCTTCAAGGAGCAACTTGTCTCTAACATCGGACACATATGTTTCAAATGATGAAATAGTTGAAGATGCTAACCACATCCATAGTTCTAAGGTGATTTCAGCTGAATTTTGCATCATCTGTTGGTATTTGTATATTCCATTATTTTCTGATAATGACTAAGATATTTTATCCTGTTTAGAATTTGACACCTAAATGTTGATAACAAATTTGCAGGGTCATCTGAAAAGGAAATCGAGAGAAACCAGTAGGGATGTTTCATGGTTAGGTGCCCCAAGGACTTGTAGAAAGTAGTTGACACGTTACCAGTCTTTCAGTCACAATGGTATCACCATATTAGTAAGTTGAAGAACCCTTCAAAGTTATCGATATGCTTGCTTGTAAATTGTTTTTGGGCTTTTTAGTACGGTTCTCTTTCCCATGTTGGGATATTTGTTTATTTGGTCTTCATAGCTGATTGCAGATGTTTTTGGTAGGCAAGTTCATGATTTTGTATATATGACAGCAGAAGGAAGGGATCATCGCATTGCTTATTTAGAAGACATGTTTGAAGATTCAAAGGCAAAGAAGTTAGTTTGGGCTCAATGGTTTTATAAGACTAATGAAGTTCTTGAAAATATACCCCCTCCAGTACCTCATGCAAGAGAATTTTTTTTTGCTTCTTCCTTTAGAGTTCTTAATGTTAAATGTGTTGAGGGCCTAGAAATAGTACTTACTCCAGAACACTATGAGGAATGTTGGAAAAAACTATCTCTAGATGCTGCAGCTCAACTTTACATGTGTTACAGGCAGTTTGACAATGATGTTATCAAGTCATTTGACCTAAGTCAATTTGAAGGATATTGGCACCAGAAAGTCCTTTCTTCCACTGATGTGCTCTTGCCTCAATATTCACCGAAGCATGATCTGACAAGTGATAGCTGGGATCTAAATGAAGAGCAAGAAACAGACCTTAGCATAGCCTTGAGCAAGAGGCCTAGAAAATCTAGGAGCTCTCTAAGACGGACTGGGCCTTCTAGTCATGGTTGTCAACATGTGGATGCCCCAAATAGTTTATACAAACCATTTGTTTGCACTGAAGTAGATGAAGATAATAATTGTACACCAGACACTAAGGCCCCAATAAAAGATTCCTCGTCTCCCTGGCTATTAATATCAAAATGTACATATTTTTTTTTTCCAAGGGAGAATTTTGTTCCTTGCTATTTCATTGAAATCAAAGGTAACAATGGTTACAACTTCAACCATAGCTGATCAAAGAGACTAAGCCTCAACACATCAGATGTAAAGAGGGACAGCATTATCAGCAATGCCAGTAAGAGTTGTTGGTGTAGTCAACAATACAATAGACAGTGGGTACCTTATAATTCATGGTGCCATTAATTCAAGTAAACATGGTGCTTCCAATCCCTGCTCTTCATCCAATCCCTGCTACTTCATATACCTAGAGAGTTCATACAAAGTACTGAATAGTTTATCCAAAGAAGCAATGAACCAAACATAGCTTAAACAGTAAAATAGTTAATTTGCAATACATCCAAAGGATGTCATATAAAAAGCACAAAAAGTACTAGTGCTGAGGGCTAGAAAAGAATATGAGAGCCCTGATGTATACACATACCATCAGAAAATTCCAAGAAATGTAGATGACCCGAGGCCAGAGTCAAAGCTTCTTTGGATAAACTGTCTGCATATGTATTGTGCTCTCTATAGATATGAGAAGCTGTAAGACAGATGAAATGGGACTCTAACTCTCTGATGTGAAGGCACCAGCCATCAAGAGTGATAAGAGAGAGTGCTGATCGGTGATTAAACCAATTAATAATGACAGCGGAATTACCAAAGATGTGAAGATGTGGTAGGCCCATGCTTTTTGCATAGCAAAGAAGAGTCCATAAGGCTAGCAATTTAGCTCTAGCGTTGGTGCTGATGCCTAATCCCATTTTGAAATGAAAATGGTGCTCAAGACTGAGCAAGAGCATGATACCAGCACCTCCCTTGTTCCTGGCTGAGGCACCATCAAAGAAGCATACAGGATATTTCAATGTAGGAGTAGGCCCTATGTTTCTCCTTGAGATTTTATGTTGAAAATAGACAGGACAGTGTATGAGTTGATTCTTGATGGCGAGAGCAATAGATGTAACATCAGGCTTTTTATCCTCAAAGATGCACTGGTTCCTAGCCAGCCAGATGTGCCAGATAAGGAAAAAGGGAAGATGCATCAGTAAACCTCTTCTACTGCTCCAATATGAGATATTGTGAGAAAAGGATGACTTTCTTGAGAAATGTGGAATAACTAGATTGTCTCTGATATAACCAATAATTCTCTGCGAGAATCTGCAATTCTGAAAAAGATGTTCTATAGACTCAGAGTCCGATTTGCAGAGACTACACCAGTATGGCCCAGACCAGCCTTCTTGATCAGATTGTCGAAGGTGTTGATTTTATTTCTGATGCAGAGCTAGCTGAAGCACATGATCTTGAGAGGTATCTTGAGTTTCCAGATCCTGCATAGAAATTCTTCAGGACGATTAGATACCAAAGAGCTAGCTATAAAATCATACATTAAGTTGACTTTAACCATGCCTGAAGACTAGTTATACATCCAAGCCAAAGAGTCAGGATGGTTGTTGATGCAAATTTCACCATGCATCAGACCTTTTATATAATTTGTCCATGCTACTTTCCAATGTCCATCAAGTTCAAGATCGTCAGCAGATATCCAATAATCGAAAGAAGTACATCCCTCACCTCTATTGAGAGCATCAGTAAGTGTAACAATGCCATAGTCCTCAAGATACAGTATGAGATCGATTGGAAGTGTATAATCAGAGGATACACCAGCAGTGGGATCGATACCAATTTTGATAAGCTTGCCATCGCCAGTTTTCCAACCAAGGCATCTGGTAATCCAGGACATGGCCCTGATGAACCCGTTCCACATATGAGAAGTACCATGGACTTTGAAGGAGGGTTGTCTAAGCCAAGCATCCACAGGTTGATTCTTGAGATATTTATTCTTGATAATAAGAGACCACAAGCCAGAGCCATTCAAAATAAGCCAGATACTTTTGGTTCGTAAAGCTAGGCTGAACCACTCTAGGTTTATAATGTTCCATCCCCCAAGAGCATAAGGTTTGGAGATGGAAGACCAATCAGTAAGATGATGTCTCATTTTACCATGAGAGCCTCCCCATAAGAAGTTAAAGATATATCTCCTTATATAATTAAGAATGGTGCTAGGCATGCGAGCAAGAGTGAGCCAGTAAACAGTGAGACTAATCAAGACAAAATTGACGAAGACCAATTTGCATCCAAGAGAAACGAATTTATAGGTCCAGTTGTTCAACCTCCTTTCAAACTTCAGTAAGAACCATCTCCAGTCCTTGATGACATACCCCAAGGGTTTGAGGTAATAACCAAGGAATTTAAAGCCAACAGATAAGGGCTGCATTTTGTACGGTAAAATGTTGGAGATTTGCTTCTTGGTAACTTCATCAATATTATGGAAGAGAAAGGAGGATTTCTCTACATTGATCTCCGTACCAGTAGCACTATAGAAAGTATCAAGAATGTGCTTGTAATGCTGCCATTCAGAAAGGGTACCAGCACCGAAAAGTATAGCATCATCAACAAAAAGAAGGTGAGTAAGGTAGAGCTATGGGGAAAGTTTGATACTAGAAATATCCCCTGTAGAGTGAGCCTGTGAGATCAATAGACTTAATCCTTCAATAACCAAAAATAAAGAGTAGGGAAGAAAGAGGACATCCCTGTATGATGCCCCTAGACACGGGGAAGAAAGCAGAGGGAGTACCATTGATCAGGACAACAAAGTTTGTTGATTCTACACATCCCAAAATCCAGCTAACAAAGTTACCCGAGACACCAATATGAAGCAAGACTAATCTCAAGAAAGACCAATTAACTCTATCAAAAGCCTTAACCAGATCAAGTTTAAGAACCAAAGCTTGTTGGTTTTCAGTTTTGATAGAATGGAGAGCTTATTGTACAATACCCACTGGTTCAATAATCTACCTGTCACAAAGGAAACCAAATTGATGTCTGGAGATGGCCTTGTCCAGAATGACCTTGAGTCTAATAGCAGCAAGCTTAGAGATGGTCTTATAAATCAGATTGCAAAGGGAGATAGGCCTGAAGTCCCCCAAGGTAAAAGGTTTATCACATTTGGGAATGAGTGTTATAAAAGTGGCATTGAGGGCCCCAATGACTCTGCCTTCCAATCTGGAGTGTTCAATAACATTCAATATATCATGCCCCACAAGGTCAAAAAAGTGGATATAGAATTCCATCGGCCAATCATCAGGTCCAGGATTCTTGTCTTTCTTGAAACCTCTGAGAACACCCTCGACATCCTGGAGAGTGAAGGGAGTAAAAAATTGTTCTCTATCCTCTTCCTATACAAAGGAAGGGTAAATTCTGATGACATTAAGTTGTGCCTCAATGTTGGTCTTTCCATCATCAGAAAAGAGCTCAGAAAAGTGTTGTACCCCCAATGAGTGGAGCTTGGAGTCATCCTCAATGGTTTCCCCAGACTGACTATTGAGTGCCCAAATGGATTTGGAGTTTCTCCTGTCAGAGGAAAAAGAGTGAAAGAACTTAGTGTTGGCATCACCTTCATGAATCCAATCGATCCTACTCTTTAGTTTCCAAGTAAGGATCAGGTGAGAAAGAAGGGAGTCCTTCCTGCTTCTTAATACAGCCAGTGACTGAGTATCAGCTTCAGAGAGAATGCCAGAGGGGTGAGAGGAGAGGAGAGATACAATGGCTGAATTAATCTCTGCTAGTTCCTTAGTCCTCTGTCTGTTTTTCTCTTTCTCCCAAGTTTTAACCTCATTTTTTAACCTCTGTAATTTAAAGTTGATATTAAACATGGGTCCTGCAGAGGTGGTTAGAGCCCTCCAAGAATTATAAACAAGGTCACCAAAGTCCTTGTCAAATAGCCAGGCTCTGTTGAACTTAAAGGGATACAGATGACATCTCAGGCTAAAGCTCCACTCAAGGAAAACCGGGTAGTGATCAGAGATTTCCGAAGGCTGAATCCAAGACTTATAGCATCCCAGAGAAGGAACCAAAGTAAAGGAGGCCAGAAATCGGTCAAGTCGTTTGCTAACACCATCTGAACCAGCGCTTCCATTTCTCCAAGTTGGTCCAATCTTGGAGGGGATAAGATCAACCATGTTCATAGAATCAAGAAGTTTTGAAAAACAAAGAGACAGATGGTCCCTTCTGGCATGTTCACCCCAAATCTCAAGATCTGAAGTGGTGAAGTTTAGATCTCCAGCTAAGATGAGATTGGGGTAGTTGAAAATGCCCCCAGCAACTACTTTATCCTAGAATTAGATCCTATTGGCATAAGGACCGTAGCAGTTTACAATGGAGAAAACAAAGTCAAGGGTTTTAAACCTAGCATAGAGGAGAATGCCAACAAAGGAGAGGTATGCCTTGCATCTGACTAAATGAGAGTCCCAAGCAGATAAAATACCTCTAGAAAGGCCAAGTGCATCTATGGCACATAATTCCCAACCAGGCTTAATCAAGGCAAAAAGTCTCAAGGCAGTGAGATGGTCACACATAGTCTCCTGGAATAAGATAATATCAGGGTTAAGAGAAGACAACAAGTCTTTGATGGCTTTTTGTTTCATAGGCCCCCAAAACCCACGTATATTCATGGAGATAATCTTCATGGGTTAACTTGAGAATCAGGTGTGCTTGCTCTAAGTCCCCGAGAGGAGGAAATAGATCTAGCAGCCGCTTTGATGCAGGCTGAAATAGGTGTATAGTGTCCAGTATCCAGTTGGGAGCTTTTACCCCCTTTCTTAGCCTGCCTATCGGTAACATTCTCGAATCTGATGGAGTTCAGAGGGAGTATAGAAGGAGAAATGGGGGATTTGTCAGTAAAAATGTCCAAGGATTTGAGGAGGGTGGGGTCATCGAAACAGGGCGAGGTTATGGGACTGTGAGGTGAAGAAGGAGTAGGAGAGGTATGTTGAAGAGGGGGAAAGTGTTCGAGATTAAAAGGGGGAGGAGACAAGGCGACAGCCTTATCAGTCTGAACCATGGAAGTACGAGAGGTAGAGAGGGCAAGGGATTCGACATCTTTAATAAACATTAGTTCTCCCTTGGTTAAGTCCCCCACTGAGGTAGGGGAAGAGGACTCATAAGGCCCTACTAAGGGAGGAGGATCAGATAAATCAGAGAGAGGTTCAACCCGAGGCAAGGGGAATGGTGGATGAGGATGAGGGGGGCGAGATGATGGCGAGCGGACAAGAGGGGTGTCAGATTCTGAAGAGTCAGCAAGAACAAGAAGGCCATGCAGTAATAAGGAGCAGGACTTCCTTAAGTGCCCTGTTTCGTGGCAATAATTGCAGCGGAAAAACATCTTCAGATAATCAAGATTTTGTACAATAAAAACACTACTGCAGTCAATTTCAATCTCAGGAAGGAGCCCATGAGAGACATCTAATTCCACAAGAACCCTAGCCACGCATTTATCAAAGGAGGAGTGGAAATATTTCTCCAATGCTAAAAATCTACCTATGGTGTTAGCAATGCCTATAAGAATGTCTTTATACTAGAGGGGGAAAGGCAAAGCATGCATAATAACCCACAGGTGCCTCTTGGTGACCCGTTCCTTGAGAGGGTCGAAATTAGTGTGCCATTGACTGAGCACAAGGGAACCATCACCAATGGTCCAAAGGGAATCAAGAATGCGGGAGGTGTCAGAATCATTGAGGAATACAAAAACAAGCTAGCGATTTGCCAGGAGGTTGATGGTGGGCACGTATGTGAGGATGGGTTTCCAGTGCTGATTTGCCTAGGAGACCCATTCCTCTTTGTTCAGAGAGAAATATTCCAGGCAGCCAATGAGGTCACATTGACAGAGCTCAGAGACTCTATCCAGCATGATATCCCTGCCCACCACAAATCTACGCTTATGATCAAGGGCTGAGATAACCTTGGCTTTACGATGGGCACAGAATCTAGACGAGTGATTCCCGTCCCCAGAGGGAAATGATGGTCCCGAGGTCGCCATAGAAAAAATCAAGCCATGGTCAATAAACCCGAGGTCGAGTTAACCAACCGACAGAGAAGGAACAGGAAGTAACCCAAGCCAGACAAGGGTATAGTCCAGTGAATACTAGATGTAAATGAAAACGGCCAAAGAGCCCACCAAAAAAAAACCAAAGGTGACCAAAAAAATGAAAAACCCAGCTGCAACACAAAGAAGTACAGGTGTAAACCCTAACTAGGCGAGGGTTAAGTCATGCAATGATCGGAGATAAGTGAAGACGACCATGAGCCAACAGAAAAACAAACGATAACCAAAAACGGCAAAACCAAAAACGCTAATCCGCGAAGAACGGGAGAGAAGGCAGACCAAAACCCTAACCACTAGCAGAGAAAAAACGGCAATGGCAGTAACCCAGGCCAAACGAGTGTTAAGTCCGGCCAATGATACAAGACGGCCAAGGGGCCAACTGATAAAACCTAACGAAGACTTGTAAGCGCAAAAAACATGCAAACTGGTCAAATAACCCCCCCCCTAATTCCCACTTTTTAAGGATGGTCGGTACTAGCCCTCTACTTAGAGGGGGAACTCCATCGACCTAGGAACCCCGAAGAGACTAACGAAAAAATACGGGGATAAGGAACAAACCCACAACCAGAAATGATGCAGAAGTAGAGATTCGAAAGAAAGTGTGTACCTAAGTAATCATGAATCCGACAAAGAGCAGGCCGGAGTTGACCATGAGCGGAAGCGGGGTAGAGGTCCCATCACCGGGGACCAACAGTCACGGGTCTTCGATGACCCAGCACAAACCACCAATGACCCAACAATCCACTGAAAGACCCGGCCAATCCACTGAGAGACCCGACAGAAAGTGTATCGAATGTCATCGGTAGACGGAAATTCCGGAGAATCCGGGCAAAAACCCACCAAAGGTAAAAGAATCCAACACCGGCAACAGCGTGACAGTGAAGATACCAGATGCGTCAGCGAAGGAGGGACCGAATGACGAGACAGTGCTTGAGCTTGCGAAGACAGAAACAGATACAATTAAGCCCATGCCAGAAACCTTGCCAGTCCCGAGTCCAGGGTTACAGAAGCCCTGCCATGAGTGCATTCCAATCAAACCCTAACCCTAACTAGAGCCCGAGCGCCCTTATACTTTTGTGTTTGAGTAACTTATCAAAAAGAAAGAGCATCCAATGGTACTCGACCATTGTTTTGTGACATCAATGGATTCTATTTACTTTACAAGAGAAAGAGCTCGGGTATGGAGGACATGAAGCAAAAGAGCTTTTCAAAAGTGAAATCGTTGTTCTAGTTCTTTGAATGCATTGCAAGCCCCATTAAAAAAAACCAGTCACAATATCTTGTCATAGTGATCCTCCCCTTACTCCCCTCTCTCTCTTAATGAAATTGGTAGCTTCCCAATATATTTTCTTAATTTTTCTTTTAATGGAACTGGCAGCTTCTCGATATTATTGCATTTTCTTAATTTTTAACAACTAGAAAACATTACAGTTAACTTTCTTCCGCTTTGGTCAAATTGACCGAGATTCTTCAGTGCTCCTCATTGTAGGCAATTCCTTTTCTAATGTCATCCCATCCGATCTACGTATCAGACGTTGGTTATATTCATGCTTCATACCAACCAATTGAAATTTCAAAAGATAAAACAAAGAAACCCATGACCAAATTCGTCTCATATTCATCAGGAAGAGGTTTAAATTCATATGCTAGAAATTGAAGCCAAGCAACAAATCAATGAGACCCGTGATCAAAATCCTTTCAGATTCATTTTGCAAATTGAAAGTAGTCAGTATACCAAAGAGAAGCATGATTCAATTTCCATGAGTTTACATCCATACATTGTGAATTGAAATAGAATTGGAAAGAGGAAACCCCAAGAGATGCATAATAAAATAATAAAAAGTCCCCACCTATCAAAAATTTCCATATGCGATTTTTACTGTAAACATCATGAGCAATCTTTAATCTTCATCTAACAATTGGGTAACAACTCCTCCTCTTCTTCTTGCTTCATAGCAGCCGTATTTGATTTCATAACCTTCTTCACGCAAAATTTATAAAAATAAAAATCAAAGTTCATAAAAATAACGCACCTACTACAAGAAATATGCAACACCTTTCCTCTGGAGGCATTTAAATCAAAGTTTTTAATCCTGCATCCGGGAGCTTGAAATTTATTATTTGCAAGTTTTCCATCCTGCAACCCGCATCTCAAAATTTCAGAATGCGGGATGAGGGAGCAGTTTTGTAAGTATTGTGTGTCATCCCACAAACTGCATCCTGAAATTTCGGGATACAAGTTGCAAGATGAAAAACTTGCAAATTATAAATTTCAAGCTCCCGCAACCGACATTGCGAGATGTAGGATGCGGGATTACAAACTTTGATTTAAATGCGCCGAGAGGAAAGATGTTGCAGATTTTTTGCGTTCATTTTATAAAGTTTGATTTTTTTCAGAAACTTTGATTTTTCTTGCAAGAGAAGAATTCATATTTATAAATTACAATTCACAATGTTATTTTTTTCATTTTCCAGTTCTATGACAAATATTGTTGACTATATCTTGGCGCTGAAGGCTTATTATGAATGGACACAAAGTGGAGGAAATGGTTTTTTGGAAATATGCAGGTCCATGAGAAAGATCGGTGATCCAAATTCAACAAGTGTCTTAACATGAGAAAGATTGGTGATCCAATAACAAGAAGCATTCTGTCAAATAACAAGAAGCAATAAGATATTCAATTTGTTGACGCCTATCTCTATATTCAACTCTACAACTGCTACCTTCATATCTATGGCTGCAGGAAACAATTATATTATTATACAGAGTGGAAAAGTCCAATAGAAGGCCTTTCAGTCAATTTCTACTACTACACACGCGGCTTATAGGTTTATCTCTTCTGCCTCTGAGGACTGGGCTATAGACGGGAACTATCCCACCTTAAGGAGCGGGCTTGAGAGTGCTAGGATTTCGGTAATAAGGGGTCTGCTCTTTATCTAAAGGCTCCAGAGTCAGTATATAAGGTGCCAATTCGTACTCCCACCTAAAGAAGCCAGGAGGCGCCATAAGGATAGAGGTCCCGATAAGCAAAATGGAGAGATTCCAAATTCTATTCGTTAAGACACTTGTATTTCAAGTTGAGTGCCAATAATTCAGATGGGACTCTTTTATGGATTTGATTTTCATTTTGTTTGCATTCTGTTTCGTCTACGTGTAGAATAAATCTGAAACTTTAGGCCTGATCATGGACGTGCCTTCAAGCAACAATTTACATGGTCAGAAACCAGTTTGATAGGATTTGTAGGGTCCAGGCCGTTGCAGATATGGACATGATTCTTACTCAGAGAGTGCTGGATTCCAGCACCTATAATAATATTAAAATTGGATATCATTATATAAATCATGGAGTCTCATAACATGATCACTAAATACTGCCCATAATAGTTATCTGACAATGCAGTCTCATCAAATATCTCAAGAATCTTTTACACAATGATAAAACTACTAAAGTCCATATAGGTGTACATACCATACTCCCTCAAAATTTGAACCTATGACATTTTACAATGATAGATAGGGCATTATGGACTCTTGGTAAGCATTCTTATTCACCAAAATACATGAGGGGACCTCATATTAATGGTTGGTTCTTAATCTCAAACTTTACTTGTTGAATTGGTGAATGTTAGAGTATTAGTGATCATTAATAATGCTATTGATTATCATGGATATTAAAGTTCTTTGCAAGTATATCTCAAAAGGTATTCTACAAGGTAATGACAATGAATGTTCATACTAAACTTGATGAATATTGTATTGTTTGCGATAAGCTCAAATGACCACTAAAATTGGAGTATTAGTTATTGTTAATAACACTAGTGATTATCATGGATATGAAAGTTCCTTGCAAGTCTACCACGAAGGAATTATACAAAGTATTGTCATTTCCTAAATGAAATTCCTATTGATATTATCGTTGCCGAAAATTCTATTCTCTGTGATAAGTTCAAACAAATGATTTTGTTGGGTTACTATGTGGGTTAGATCTCACTTGAGCCTATCATAAAGGCTTGGGTTAAGGACGTGTATGAATCTTATGGTTGACACTCTTCGACTCCTTATAGCTTGACAAAGGCCTTTCTCTTATTCTCCCATAGGGAGGAATCCAACTATGTCAATACCCTTGCTTATGGCCGCTAGATATGTTAAAACACCCTAGTGGTGTTGTCTACCTAGGAGGAAAGTTTATTTGTTGAACATACTGCACAATGGTCATATCATGTTCGGGTTAAGTTTGTTAAGCTCCTAATGTAATTTTGGGAACTCTTGGAGAAAATTTGTATGCGTATTAGGGGTTTCATTTGTTATGAATAAAATGTTTTCTTTAACCATAAGCTACAACACAAAGTTTGTCTTATGGTTAAATTATAAAAGGTTTTCAAGGAATTTGTTTACATGTAGGCTGGGTACAAGGTTTGCACTTAACCCCTCAAATCTTCCTAATACCTAGCATAGACCCATGCTAAATCCTAGACCATTGTGTCAACAAATGTCCAAGTATGTTTGAAGTTATTAGTATTCCTATTGAGCATTTTGTTGTATCTTAGACTTAGAATGACAAGGCCTTGATCAATGATAGATAGGTCCATATGGTTCACAGGTCATTTCAAGAACCCAACCTCACCCCAACATCTAAAGTGTGGTAGGACAAGGCCACTATTGATCTAGCCCCTTCACCTTCCAAACCTATGATTGCATGTAAAGAACTTATTGACCCCTATTAGGTTACTTCCTCTTGATGAGATGAGAGATCTCCTCCCTCTCCATGGTATTCACAAACTAACCCAAATACTAAAGAATACCTTAGGAATTCTCCATAGTCAAAATGATCACTTAGGTGCTTTTTGCAATGAAAATTGCATTAGGGATTTTGAATTTGAGGGATGACGAATGGGATATGGACATCTGTGCCAATGGTTGAGTATGGAAGCTACCTATTGGAATGTGAGAGGTCTCATAAGCCTATGCACAAGAGATTTAGTTCAACAACTATAAAATATGATTTCGTCTCTTGCTACTATGTGCTTGTATGAAATCAAAACCATTATTTTGTTTTTCTCTTAATATCATGCATTCTATCTGAATGAGAGATGTGTATTATGTTATAACCATGTGAAGGAGTGAGAGGTAGTGCATAAATTTTGATTGTTCCAACTCTTCTTTTTTTGTCATTTTTTTAGCATTAATCCCACACAGAGATTTGTCTAGATTCTATTCAATTTTGAAGTGTAAATTCTAGGGAACCCAATATCTATGCATCAAATGATGTTTATATAGGGCTCATAATTTACCAAAATCCCATTAGCTCAACTATGGTGATTTTGACATGGCTAATGTAGCCTGAGAAAAAGAACAAATTGGTGATTACATAGGCTTAAAGAACTCCATCAGGGGAAAGATTTATGGTTAGGGTGTCAATGAGAAATTTGGATCTATGAATAGGATGGAGTGGGTGTCATGAGAACCAGGGAAATTGCAAAGTTAAGGACCATAGAGTAGGGGATGTTCCTTTAGAGGGTATGGTGTCTATGGAAGGGGTGTCCATGCCTTAAAACCTATACTTGAGGAGGTTTTGGGGGGGTTATTTAAATATTAGATTCATGTCACTATTAATATAGCTATGGTAGGTAGCATAAAAAAATCGTATTTTATCCTACACTCGCCATTCATATGCTAGTCATGTCACATTTATTTTACCAAAAGTCACTACTAAAGGAATCTCTTATAATAAAATAATGATTAGATATAGATACGATTTTTTGGGGATTTAGGTTGGTGTAGAAATAATAGCTCCAATTCTATGAGAAAAGATGCTAAGAAGAAGCACAGGAAATAGATCTTGCGCCTATTAAGATAATTCTCACAAGCATACACAGGAAAAATAAAAAGAAGAAAAGAGATTGAATCAAATGAATGAAGAGATGAATATTGGAGTGTATCCTTTTATTGAATAATTATGAATAATAATGTACATAAATAGTACATCCCTCATAGGAAAATAGAGTTGTATGGAGACAACTCATAAAGCTCAAAAATGATGACTTACCAAAATATGATAAACTCCCATAGGTGGCTAAATCATTTCCCAAATCAGTCAAGGACCTCATGAATTAGAAAAAACATGAGTGAGTTGTCAAGAGTGATTGAAAAACATGATAATCCTGGATAATGGAGAGAAAGTCATGAAGGATGGGTTGGAAACAAAAGATACTAGTTTCCTAGTTAACTAGCTTTACCTTATCCATAGAAAAGTTGGATAAAGCAAAATAAAGCAAAATCTACAGTAAATAGCAGTTACTAATTTCGGGAGTCAATAAAGTGGTCAAGATCAACCCAAAATCATAAATAAATAATTCTTGGGGTATAGATGGCATGTGTTGACTTTAAGGTGCAAGTGGATACCAACTAATTAAGCTGGTGGGTAGATAATTAATCAAATAATGACTAATTATTTTATCGTAAGTAATGAATGGGTTTAATATTCCAACACCCCCCTTTAAGTCTGACTATATGATCGTATGTCAAAAATATCGGTGTATATAGGGCCCAGCAACAAGGCTATTGTCACCCTTTAACAATTATTCATGTCCAAAAAATCTGAGGAAAGAGGAAAAACCATATGGGGAAAATCCTCCCTCAAGAAAGGAAAAAGCACAAAATTTGAAATAAGATGTCTTCAATGTATCTTTATCTTCACTTGAATGAGCTGGATGAACTGCTTCTGGTGAAAGAATTTGATGAAGAAATCATGAACTCCACGATCATGCACTAGAGTGTAGAGACTCCTTGTATCTCATCAAATGATGAAGCAAGAGCATTATCCGAATGCTTATTGTTGCTAACAAACTATGATCTGCAAACACAATCTGAAATGGAAAAGATATCTGTGCATACTCCTTTCCAAAGAGTACAAAAATTAAGACAAATTGTTACACACTCAATTCCCTGAATAACTGCAAAATTGTGATGTGAATCACATGTCATTCTTCCAATCTAATGTAGAACCATCCTAGATCTGATGTGAGGTTGATAAAACTATGATATATCAGAAACATTAGCATATGTAACAGCAAATACAAAGACTTCAATGACTCCATGAGGATATAGGGTGTGACTAGGAAAACTATGAGCAAGTGGAGAAAACTGATAGGTGTAAAAATATGAATGATGGATGAAATTGATATATGAACCATAAGTGTTTAGAGCAGATCCAAACATGTTTAATATCAATTGAAATATGACTAAGGCCATGCATAACCAACCACTGAAAGATAGATAAGACTTCAAACCATGTAAGATAAGTAACACTGCATAAGAGACCAATGAGGAATCGACTAGTGAACTTGGGATTTGTATAGTCTTAGGATTATTCAGAGGTATGGTAGATGAAATGGATGGTGGTATGATTTACGTATCATCTTGAAAAAATGCTTCTAAATGAGAATCCAAAGGATCACATATAAACATATCAGTAGACTCATGGGAATACACTGGTAATGAATCCTCTATATGAAAGGAAGAAAGAAGGAGATGTTCAAAATCTTCAAGGAGGTCCTGATATTGATGCCAAGAAAAAAATAGGATATGCTGAAGCACATGATATCAAGTAACGTAAGTGGTATGACACACATAAGACTTGATTTGGCTAAGGAATCATCCAGAAAGACACTAGGTTGTGCACCATCAATGAGAGAGATATGCACAAAGTATGAAAGATATGGCACATAGATCACAAAATCTAAGATAGAAGATATAAAGAATAATGAATGGGTGAATGGATCATAATAAATATCAATAGAAGCTCCATATTTTATTTCTTTTTCATCATTAGTATCACAAGAATAATAATCACCTTCAAGAGACACAGAAAAACATGGCTCTTCAATATTTGTTTCTTGATTGAAGGAGGAAGCATTCGAATCAAAGAGGGTAGCAGCAACATGAGCTATATGAAAAAATTCTTCATCATAAATAAATTCATCAGAGAATGTAGAAGCCAAGACATCTTGATAAAGAGCACATGAGGAGATGTTGTGTTCACTCCATGCTTCATCTTCTACTTCCTGCACACCAAAATCTTTGTCCAAATTGTTCCAAAGCTCAAATGGATATTCAATACAATCTATGAGATGATGTCTATTTGGAGACATTACCAAAAACATAATTCCATAAGATATATCATAATTATTTATCTAATCAATCTTCTCTTCATAAGAATCGGGTTCGCTCAATGCACCAATGGATACTTCAAAGAGACATTGTCTCTTCAAGTATGCACTAATCTTGGGCTTCCAATCATCATATTTGAAAGGAGATAGTAGAGGAAATTTTGAATCCATATTGAAGTTGTTGATATGCTCTAGGAGATACTCTCTCCAACCTGTAAAATCAAAACTAGGAGAAAATCTTGTAAGCTTGGATCAAGATCTTATTTAGAGAGGGATATGAGATTGGATGCGCTCCTCAACTCTGTAGAACTTGAGAAACCTTGAGCTTTGATACCATGTAGGAATAATATCTCCAATTATATGAGCAAATATTCTAATAAGAAGCATAGGAAATTGATCTTGATACTAAGATAATTCTCACAAGCATACACAGGAAACATAGAGAGAAGAAAAGAGATTGAATCACATGAATGAAGAGATGAATATTGGAGTGTACCCTTCCATTTAATAATGATTAATGATAGTGTACATAAGTAGTACATACATCATAGGAAAATCGAGTTATATGGAGACAACTCATAAAGATAAAAAAGGTTGACTTACCAAAATATGATAAACCCCCATAGGTGGCTAAAGCACTTCCCAAATCAGTCAAGGACCTCACAAATTAGAAAAAGCATGAGTGAGTTGTCAAGAGTGATGTAAAAAAATGATAATCCTGGAAAATGGAGAGAAATTCATGAAGGATGGGTTGGAAACAAAAGATATCCGTTTCCTAGTTAACTAGCTTTACCTTATCTAGAGAAAAGATGGATAAAGCAAAATAAAGAAGAATCTGCAATAAAGGGTAGTTACTAATTCTGAAACTCAATAAAGTGGTCAAGATCAACCCAAAATTAGAAATAAATCATTCCTGGGGTATAAATGGCACGTGTTGACTTTAAGGCACAAATGGATGCCAACTAATCAAGGTAGTGGGTATATAATTAATCAAACTTATGATTTATTATTTTATCCTAAGTTATGACTGGGCTTGATATATTCCAACAATTAGATAGGTGGGATAAGGAAGAGATTAATGATTAGAATGGCATATGCTTCAAGCGGTCTTGATCTTGGTAAAAGTAGTTAAATAATGACTTTTTGGTTTTTCTTTTTACAAGAAAGCATATCATTGTTTCCGTATGGATTATATAGCTAAGGTGACCATGAAATTTCTTATCATTGTCTCCATTAAAGTAGGTGATGAGTTCTAAGTTTGTTGGAAGGTCACATTGTGTGTTTTATGTGACCTTCTATTGGTTGATAGAATGGAAACTATCAAATGTTCTTGCACTATTATTATTATTTATCATATAGATGATTTATTTATCATGGTTGTGATTGAGTGATACCTTGCTTATATGTTTCATTAATAATAGTATACACTTAATGTGATTCATGGATAATGAACCCCTTGAAGAAATCTATGCCATTGTTACTTTCCCATGCTCTAATTTATTCTTAAATGCAATTAATTTATATAAGCCTCAAATGAGACCTCCTAATTAGAAAATTTATAGAGGAGGAAGTGCATAATTGTAGAGTACAAAGTTTGGAGTCTTAGGAAACCTAAATTGTTAAATTGTTAAAGATTATTTGTATTGTTATCCATTTCTACATTAAGGGAGGATGTTAGAATTAATGTAGAAATGATAGATTGTGGTTTGCTCAAGAAAGCATGGGTGGTTTAATAGTTTCATAGTTTGTAGGATCTGATCCATTATTCTTGGATCTGTGTTTGGTCTTGTATTACCTATATATGTAAACATTATTCATAATATAATTTGAGTTGAGTTGATGTAATCCTCCTCCTGTTTGTGAAGTGCAGGGCACAAAGAATCGCACACTCTTCCATCAACAATACTAAGAACCCTCATTCAGAAATAACCTTTCAACTTTGAAAGTTCAAAATTCTTGAAAAGGAAAGACCTACTGAATCTCTTTCCCCATTGTTTGGTATTTTTTGAGGTACTTAGAAGGGTTGAATCCTAGAGGATTCCCCCCAAAGAACACTCTTCCATAAACAATACAAAAATTTGGTGTATTAGGCCTTCTGTTCTCTATGTACATAGTGTCACATGAGGAGTCGTCATCCTCAACATAAATAACATTAACACCATAATAGGATGCTTCTGCATCATCCCATTTGAAATCATCGCTAGTTGGTTCTAGTCTCATTGCTGCAAATTATTCAACTTGGATCTTACTTTCCACAGGAGTAGAGGAAAGTGATACGATACCACTATAATGTACCTTAGGATCAAGGCACACTATGTAGAAAATTGCAAAAGTACACTGGGTAGTTTAATAGTAGACTAACTTCAAGCACTTTAAAATTTTTCCTATTTTCCACAGATTAGATACATAAATCAAATACAACCTAAGAATGATCTACAATTTCCTAAACAGACTCCCAACTTCGACACCTACACATTTACTAGGATACATCATGACTAAGTAGACTCCTTTGGTAAAACCAAAGGCTTCAAGGCAATGGACCTAGTATTTATGTGGAACCCAAAGGATTCTGGTGTTGAATGGAAATAGATGGTATGATATATACCCAAAAATACTAGAAAAATCAAATTTAAAGTTTTAGAATCAGCTTGGCAAGGATATGGATCTAGGAAAGAAAAGACAATTCCACGACTACTCAACTAGTTACTTTCCAGATTAATCCAAATCACACTAGAGGGTAATGAATTATAGGTTTCATATTGGGGATGCGTTCTAAATGGTATTTTATTACAACAACAACTTTCATATCTAAAATCCATGGAGCATAAGTCAGTTAATTAACTCTATTTTGAAAACTAGTCAAAATCTATCAATATCTAGAGCACGGGAAGAAGATTCACATGAATATCAAATTTCTGCATAAATGAAATTCTGAAATGAAATCAAATGTTATAGAGGACATAAATTACATAACATAAGTTACAATATATCATCCATGACAATCCAAATACACATCAGTGTCGAATAGATTAAATATCTCAATTTAAAAGAACATCAAGCTCTAGATTTCAAAACTTCTAGATCATAAGATCTTCCTGTAGATTTTGAATGACCTGAAATAGAATAAGGAATTGCAAATAAAATCATTCAGAATGGTTGTATTCCTTCTCCTCAATCTCTAATTGAAGAATCATCTAGCATAATGATAGTAGGGGCGCATCTCCCAGCTAGTGACAAGGGGAACAACTCCTGGGTCTTGGAAAAATTCAGATCTCTTCAATTTCAAATTTTAATAATGGAAAAATATCTGAATTGTGTGATCTCTCTCTCTCTCTCTCTCTCTTTTATAGACTTTATAGCTTCTTAGGCAAGTCATTCCTTGTATTAGATTCATGGCATGTGATCCACTAGCTCATCCATGTGCCCTCTTTGACTGAATTAGAGACTTACAACTTTGCATGCTTTGTTTCCTTGCTTCCTTGCCTTTTTTCTTTGGTACGATTTTCCTTGCTTTAGAAACTTATGCTTTTCCTTGATTTGTTGTTGCTTTCTTGATTTTCTTTACTTTTCCTTGCCTTTTTTCTAGTTTCCTATTTTTCTTGATTTTCCTTCTTTGTGTTGATTTATTCCAGTTTCCTTTTTATTTGCAAGGAAATTCCAAAGGCTCACCTAATATTATGCGACCTCATGAGCCCAATTAATCACAAATATATATTATTTTTATATTTATACCCATATTAATAATATTAACTTGTGTAAAATATTATTGGCCAATTATTCCCAAATGATTAATAATTCTCTTAGGAAGCTCAAATTGGGAATTTTATGTCCTTTATGTGTCCCACCTTAGTCCAATTATTCTTCAATTACACCCTTGGACAACTTACTTAGGTAAATTTCCACCTTTATCCACCAATTTAATAATTTTAATCCTAGGTGACTTAGGCCAAAATTATGTCCTGTACCATAGCAAAATTTGGGAACATAACATGCGCAACACTGGGATCAAACCATCTTTTATGATATAACAATCCCTCAGGAAGACTCTAGTTCCCTGTTGACGCTCCAGTACAGATTGGAGATGAATTCTCCAAATTGGGACTCCATGGTTTGCAGTTGCAAGACAAGTTCCTGTTATGCACCATTTTTTTCTCGTGTTTCAATCTCAACAAATCCTAGTGAAGTATGAGCCATCCTCAATGGAAGACATGCATGTTTGAATGAATTGGGGAAGAGACCCACTCACCAACTCAACTCTCTCTTTTATTGCATGGCTTAAGGTTTCAATGTGGCTTCATCAACTCATAACCCTTAATCAATCTTTAAGGACTTGGATTAAAACTAAGGTTACAATTAAGATTAAGGAGCTAAGCTAAGCCCACCATCTTCATCCTTACCCTTAGCACCCTAACACTTTCCCTCTTATGGGGTCATAGCTCCCCATCTCATGTCCGTCCATCCCCTGTAGTTGTCAGTGATTTTATATCAATATTAAAAATATGGATAACTACATAGTTTACAACTATGGTGTCAAATTGAGGGTGTTATAATTGAAGAAATAAATTCGATTGAAAAGTAAATTATTTCTTTAAAACAACAATTTTCACTGTTGATTTTCCTTCAATCAAGGTGCTTTTTACAAGGCAAGTTGATGGTCCTAGTAATGAAGAATTTAAATAAAATGCATAAAGTTAAATCATCCAACAAGTTGGAAAAGAAATCTAAACCTTAATTTAAAAAAATATAATAGCATATTGTGGGACACATATGGAATTAAATATGAATACATAAACTTACACTTTTAGATGACGAATTTGAGCAAATAGCTTAGATAGGCCATCTCATGGCACTAAGAAGGATACAAAGAGAACAGTGGCATTTTTTTATGCACACACTTCCTTTTGCAGGTCCATGGATGTGTTCAACTAGAAAAGTAATTATTTATATAAACCCTAGATGCAAAGATAATTTCATCAACGTTAATTTGGATAAAAGATTGCAAGACCCTCAAAAAATATATTCAAAGCACCCAAGTTGAGGGTGAGATTATTCAGATTTTTAAAGAGTTGAATATTATTATGGATAAATGTGTGTTACATTCAAAATTTCATGCGATATATATGGATAATGTGGATATTATTTTGGGATATCCTTAGATGGATTCAATTGGTACAATTAATATTAATGTGCACAAAAGGTTTTTGAATCTTTGGTACAAAATAAAATAAAATCATAATGACAGATATTTCTATTGTTAAACGACCCAAGGTAGTGTTAGATATAATGTAGAAAATACATTTGTATGTTTTCTATATCTAGGTTTTTTGTTCAAACAACTCCTACGTTGTGGGATTTTATCCACATTTATTGGATCTAGCTTAACTTAATGTTTTTCCTATATAAGTAACCTTTGTTCACTAATACAATTGAGTTGAGTGTTTCTCCTCCTATCTGTTGAGTGAGCCTTTGTGCTCTACTGGTTTCTTCCTTGGTTTCTCTAATTTGGTATCAGAGCCAAGTTCAGGGCTTCTACTGTGTGAGGTTGAGGAAACCATCCTGAGTAGTAAAGGAAGCCACTGCTGGGATGTGAGAGTGTCTAGCCATTGTTGAAGTGAAACTCCATAGTGCATGGCATGAATATGAAAGGAGACCACGCTGCCCCATGCTTGATTGCTGTTGAGAGTTATTCTTTTTCTCCCTCATGTGGAGAAATCGCTGGGAATTAAGTGGATAAATCACTTCCTACACTAGTTTTGTTTGATTCGGCAGAGGAAATCATGTGTTTCACACCCTCACGTGTGAATAAATCATTGCTAAATATTTTTTTTCTCCCTCACATGCTCGAGGCGTGTAATATCTGGTAGAAGAGCCTTGAGGAGGAGATGCCCAGCGAGTCTTCCCATCAGATTGTCCCATTTCTGACGATTTTCTTCCACACGCATGGTATATTTCAGTTCCTTCCATGCTATTGATTGGATGATGCTTTTCCTTAGCAAAGAGAGTGCGCTGTAAGGTGCCTCCACAGTGAGAATCAATGCGCTAGCGGCGCTGTCTATAGGAGGAGCTCATGCGCTGAAGAGCAGAAGGGAAGGAGCGTTGATCTTCCCTCCCTTAACTAGTTTTTTTCCAGTGTCAATCAGTTAGAAGATAAGTGCCCTGATTAGTTTTCTCGTGTTGCATTAGTGAAGGAGGTGAGACACCATTATTCATTTAATTTTTCAGTTAAAATTGGTTTCCAACCAACTATTTTAAAATGGTAGACATGTCTCTTGTCGATTTATACATTACTGAAGCATCAAAATTGAATGGGGAAAATTATGTAAATTGGAAATTCAAGCTGATTATTGTACTTGAAGCTCTTAGTTTGTGGCTGATTGTGAAAAGGGATGAATAGAATCCTACAAATCCATTGTCTCTCTTAGATTGGAATTCGTGGGAAACCCAAGCAAAGGTGTTGATACGTATGTCTGTAAAAGACAACATAATACCTCACATCAGAAATTGCAAGACGTCCAAAGACGCATGGGACAAACTAAAATGTTTGTATGAGACGTTTGACTCTAATAGAATTTTTTTTAAAGATCAAATTATTGTCTATCAAGATGTATGTGAAAGAAATTATGAATAAATACCTTTCCCGCATCAAAGTCTTCAAAGATAATCTGGGTGACATAGGTGAAGAAGTATCTAGTACTGATATAGTATCTATCACTTTAAAAGGTATGTTTCCGGATTAGAAAGTGTTCATCTCAGCTCTTGCAGCAAGACAGACCCCTCCTACATTTATAGAGATCGGGGGAATCCTGATACAAGAAGAAGAAATGATGAATATGTATGAGCCTGAATCTCAGACTTTAGATAAGGTATTGATGACAAGAGGCATATACCCACACAAAGGGAATCACTAGAATATACACAGAGGCAAGTTTCGTGCAAGACATAGAGGTATGTCACGCAATGAATCTAGTGATAATAAATATGTTGTATGCCATTATTGTGGAAAATTAGGTCATATAGCTAGAGATTGTTTTAAAAAGACAAACAATGACTCAAATAACAGATACATAAAACATAATGGAAATTATGTTAAAAAAGACACCCCCAATGTCAATGGATTTAAAAACCTAAGACTGTTTATATCTGAACATGCTTTGTCTGCTGAGATGGATGATGAAAATGTATGGTTCATAGATTCAGGTGCATCTTCCCATATGTCCTGTAATAGAGATTGCTATGATGAGTATTATGAAAAGTCTGATGGCACACACATCTATCTAGGTGATAATAGGTCTCACAAAGTCTTAGGTTATGGAGTGATAAGTGTTAACCTACATGATGGACAATTTAAACAGATACATAATATGATGTATGCCACCAGACATAAAAAAAGAACTTAATATCTATTTCTAATACACCGATAATGATATGAAAGTTGAATTTGATAAATATAAGTGCCATATCAAAGATGTCCAAAATCATTTCAGGGTTATAGTGACATGATCTAGACTTGGTGGATTGTACAAGCTGGATGCAATCAAGGGAAACCATTAGGAACTAGTAGCATTAGTTATTTCAGATGTCAAATTATGGAATCAAAGGTATGGACACCTCAATCATAATGATCTCATGTTATTACAGAAAAATTCGATGGTTGAGGGTATTCCTGTCATTAAAAATGATCATATTGAATGTGCTGCATATGCACTTGGAAAACAACATAGAAATGAATTTCCTAACCATGAAGAGAAGAGACAGACTGAACTCCTTGAACTAATACACATTGATGTATGTAGACCTATGCATACCAGATCACTTGGTGGTGCATGGTATTTTCTGATATTTGTTGATGACAGATCCAGGTTCACATGGGCTTACTTCATCAGAAGGAAAATCGACGTCTTCAAATAATTCAAGGAATTCAGAATCAAAGTTGAGAAGCAGACATGTAAAGACATTAAAAATCCTCAGATCGAATCAAGGTGGTGAGTACACTTCTGTAGATTTTAGAAGATATTGTACAGAAAATGGAATCCAACAACAATTCACAGTCACTGATACACCTCAGCAAAATGGTGTTACTGAGAGGAAAAACATAACATTGGTGGAATGTGCTCGCAACATGCTCCAAGGTAAAAAAAATTCTAATGGCTTTTGGGATGAAGCAATAAACACTACTGTTTATTTAAAGAATAGGAATCCAACAAATAAATTAGAACTTCAAACCCCCTTTGAAGTCTTTCAAGGCTATAAACTTGAAAGTAGTCATTTAAGAATATTTGGTTCTAGGGCTTTTGCACACATACCTAAAGATGACAGAAGGAAATTGGATGCAAAATCCATTGAATGTGTCTTTGTTGGCTACTGTGATGATCATAAAGCATATAAACTCTTTCATCCTAGTTCACAAAAATTGATTCCTAGTAGAGATGTTGTATTTCATGAAAATACAAATATATGTAACAGGATGAATAATGCTAATGAGGAACTACTTCGAGATGATCATGTCAAAATTGATAAAGTTCTTCAAAAAGTGCGAGATCAGCAGTAGGTACAACAACAACAGGTTCAAGAACATGAATCAAGCATGAGTGATACTACCTCAGATGATGAAAAAACAGAAGACAGAATAATCATGGATGGAACTCCAATAGGTACTGTAGTACCTAGAAGGTCAACCCGTCAAGCTCATCCTCTAGTAAAGTTTAGAGATTATGCCTTAATGACTAGTATAATGAATTTCATAGAACCATTAAATTATAAACACGCCAAAGATAAGGAAGAATGGGTAACTGCAATGAATGAAGAATATAATTCTATTATGAGAAACAAAACTTGGGAATCAGTAGAATTACCCAAAGATAAAGTACCCATAGGATCAAAATGGCTATTCAAATATAAACTTAAAGTAGATGGTAGTATTGAAAAATTAAAAGCAAGATAAGTTGCTAAGGGTTATTCTTAGCAAGAGGGGATTGACTTTGAAGAGACATATGCACTAGTAGCTAAGCTAAACACTATAAGATTGCTATTTGCATTAGCTACTAAACATAACTGGAGAATACACTAGTTAGATGTCAAATCTTCCTTTCTAAAAGGTGATTTAAAAGAGGAAGTATACTTAGTGCAACCTGAAGGTTTTGTTCAGAAAGGACAGGAGAAGCTTGTGTGCAGGTTAAAGAAAGCTCTCTATGGGCTAAAACAGGCTCCTATATCATGGTATATCAAGATTGACACCTTCTTTAAACAACAAGGATTTCTCAAAAGTAAAAATAACTCAAGCTTATATATTAAATCAGATAAACAGGGAAATGTTTGCTTGACATCACTATATGTGGATGATCTTATCATTACAGGTGGAGCATATCAATTAGTTGCATATATTAAAAGTAATTTGTCACAAGAATTTGAAATGAAAGACCTTGGTGACTTACATTATTGTTTAGGCATTGCTTTTTGGAGAGAATCTGGTAAAACATTCATCACTCAAAGAAAATATGTAAGGGAAATAGTTGACATATTTCAAATGAGTGAATGCAAATATGTATCCACTCCTTTGGATCAAAATGTCAAACTATATAATAGTGATGGATCTAAAGAAGCTTATGGTACTTTGTATTGTCAACTAGTGGGCAGTCTGAACTACCTCACTACTACAAGGCCAGACCTATCATATTATGTCAGCATCCTTAGTCAGTTCTTGGCTAAGCCATACAAAACACATTGGAAAGCTACAAAGCAGGTCCTAAGATATTTAAAAGGAATTGTTAATTATGGTATTTTATATACTGATGTATCTGATGTTCAGTTGGCAGATTACTTTGATTCTGACTGGGAAGGCAATCCCGATGACAGAAAATCCACTTTTGGATATGTTTATAACATTGGTTTGGGAGTCATATCATGGAGCAGTAAGAAACAACCAACTGTTTCTTTGTCATCTACAGAAGCTGAATATAAATATTTAACCAGTGCTACTTGTGAAGCCATTTGGTTGAGGAACATTCTTGAAGATGTTGGAATACAACAAAAACAAGCTACCAGAATCCAGTGTGACAATCAAAGCTCAATTAAGTTGGCACACAATCCAATCTATCATGCCAGATCCAAACATATTGAGCTGAACAATCATTTTGTGAGAGAAAAGATTGAGTCTCAAGAAATTGAACTCATCTATTGTAATACAAGTGAGAATGTTGCTGCTATTTTTACTAAACCAGTTGGAAGGATCCACTTTGAGGATCTTAGGGATAAATTAGGTGTTGTAAAGAATCCATTTTTGCATTAAGGGAGGCTATTAGATATAATGCATCAAATATATTTGTATGTTTTCTATATCTAGGTTTCTTGTTCAAACAACTCCTACGCTGTGGGATCTGATCCACATTTATTGGATCTATCTTAGCTTATTGTTTTTCCTCTATAGGTAACCTTTGTTCAGTAATACAATTGAGTTGAGTGTTTCTCCTCCTGTCTGTCTGAGCGAGCCTTTGTGATCTGCTGGTTTCCTCCTTGGTTTCTCTATTTGGTGGCACAAGACGAATCTTTTGCAAAACCTATTTACACATCAATTGAAGAGTCTAAAGTTGGATTAAAAGAAGAAAATATGTAGAACTACATGAAGAAAAGAACCAAGAAGGGCATAAAAGTGAAGAAGACTATAGAAAGAGCTACACCACTCAAAGGAAAAATACGTTGAAGAGTCAAATAAAAAATAACCAATAGTTAAGGTTGTATATTGCCACCCACATCACCATGAGAAACACCAATCATCGAGGCGAGGTTGGGAACATCAACAAACATGGAAGAAAAACTGAAACCAATATGGAGACACGTGGTAGATTAAAAGCAATTGCATGGAAAAAAAAAGTAACACAACAACATGGAAACAAAGGTGCAAAAAAAATAAAGATCTAAGAGGTGAGCAAGTACTTAGACCCCATGTCCACATTTCAATAGGATGGATAGATATTCATGCTTAGTACCATTTGATTAAACACGCAAAGGAGAATAGAATGGAATGCGCATAGGGAGGGAAATATGGAATACCTAGGGAGGCACCCGAGGACATTATATATGTAATGTGGCCATAATCACACAATATCCTTTTCATAGTTAGTGGATAGTTAATGGGTTTAGTGGATAGTTAATAAACCCATTAGCTAGTTAGAAAAAATGATATAATAAAAGGGGTAGTTGGCATACACTCCCTAAAAACACTCACAAAGTATAAAGTAATATGGCTTTCATTATATTGGTTAATTTATATATTTGTCCATGGTTTGTAAGTATTTTATTGTGTTGAATTATTTTAAAAGTTGATATCAATTACTATTATCTTTTATCTATTTAAATTTACTATATTTACATTTGAAAATATTAAAATTATATATTTTTAATTAAAAATAACATAATTAATTATTTAAAAAAAATAACCTCAAACTGTATACAAAATTATGATGTCTCACTTTATAGATCCAAGTAATCACTTTATAGATCTCTCTTCTCCATTTTCAAAATAAAAGTATAATATGCTTAAAATTGTCAAACATAGAATTATAACCCTTCAAAAAGGAATATAAACCTACCATTCAAATTTGGTAACACTTTATAATTTTATTTTATATATACATATACGAATATTAATGAATATATAACGATAGAAGTCATATGCTCGTGGACAAATTGGTCAAATCAAACAGGAATATTATGTGACTCACGATAACTTCTAGGTATCACATGATATCTTTCAACTTTCAAGTTAAATAAAAAGTAAAGAGGAGTACATAAATTGGTCAAATCAAAGAGGAATTTACATGACAACATGTGACTTGCATTAACAGGAATTTACATGTGACTTGCATTAACTTTTCTGGATAACTTCTTCTTCACATGTTCAATTGCATCTCATAAAAGATAAAAAAAAATAACGTAATGTACAGTGCAAGGATTCGTGAATATATCGACATTGATGCTGGAAAAAAACCGGTGCTCGCTTCACATTTACACTAAATTTCTGTAATATAAAGCCAAATCCAAAATCCCCATATATTTATTTGTTAAATTACAAAAGAGATCGAGTATACAACTGTTTATGCTCAGCCATCTGCACTAAGTAGTCCCGGGTCGTCGCGATTAACTAGCTATGAATAACAGTGTGATTAATGTCTATCAAACAGCGTGATAAATTACTATATTGGAATATATATATTTAAGGGACTTTCATGGCGAGGATGGAATTATGCAGGACAATTCGACTGCAGCCATATTGGAGGTGGCAATGGATCTTGTTGAGGCTTAATATTATCTGCTTTGGCTGTTGTGTATGGACTCTGAGCGTTTGCATTCATCCTGCACAGCACAATAGAAGAGAATAAGGTTATTTTAAAGTTTTAATAGTGCTTAAAAAAATCGCTAAAATCAGATGACAATGCTAATTATTTTAGGTTTTGAATGTCCTTTTAACATAAATGAAATAATTTCTTAAAATGTAAGTTTATGAGTAAATTATTATGCAGAAATATACTATTCTGTTAAATCTTTTGAGTTTTATTGTGTATAATAGTTTCAAACATTTAAAATGGACACTCCACCAACCTTTACAACTACTTTATAATAATTATAAAAATAAATAAAATGTCCACTATAAAGCATTTACTTGATCATTTGATCCTTTAAACTACTACATAATTAAACTCCAAAATATTTGATCCTTTAAACTAATACACAGTTAAATTCCAAAAAAATTAATACAATGTTTAAGCACTTGAAAACTATCCATACTCACAAATACAATGATAAACTTGTATTGATTGCTCATAAATATGATATACATACAGTTATGATAAACTTGTACTAATTGCTCATAAATATGATATACATAAATCTATGTTAACCCACTATTTATTAATCAACCTATGGCAGAATAATGATTGCTGCAGCAAACTTATTGCTAGCTGTTAAATCTCAATACCTTAAAATATAATAACTAACAATGAGCTGTGCTGTCCCTGGCTGATTAATCTATACAGATTACGAGGAATACGGCTAAAACAATAAAATTTGTCTTAGACTTATGATTCCATGAATAAAACCATGAATTTTTCATAGTTTGGATCTGGTTTTTATAATTCTGAACAATCTATACAAACCCATCATAATGTATATATGTATAGTGGCACGGTTTGTGCCAGCATTGTCCACCATGCTAAGTTTGGAGCAATCGCATGAATCTGAGCGTCGTTGGGTAATGACCCGCTTCATACATAAAACTCTGCAAACTTGGTATAGTGGATAATGCTTGCCTCAAGTGTTTAACAGTGCTAGAATAAATATAAGTAAGAAGTAATTGTGGTACCTGTCCTTCCGCTTCTCGAGAAAACGTTGCAGAGAATGTTTCCTCGCTATTGGAAGATCTGATCATGATGCCATTGCCACAGTGTTATATTCATGGAAACTTGTATTAATTAATTTGTATATAATGCCATCCATTGACGATTTTTGAAATTGAAATATATTAGAACAAAAATGGAATCATCAGACAAGTCTGTACAGGTCAGTATATAATGAAGTATAATATTTTAAAACTGTCAAAACTAATAAGACTAATTAGTTTTATGTAAAACATAATGATTGATTGCTGTGGCAGATTCATTACTAGCTATTAAATCTTAAATCTTAAAATGTTAAGATGTTACGACTCTGCTAAAAATATTTTACATGTAGCCAGAGTAATAAATGCTCTGGCTGTTGTCGACTCAACTACAATCATTACTGTACCTCAAACTGATTAATGATAAAAAAATCCTACCGTAGCTATGATTCCGTGCTTTGTAATTTTCACAAAACTCAATTAAGAAAAAGTTTCGGTCCCACACTAGATAAAGAAAGAAAGAAATCTATTTGACTGTCCTGTGTCAACGTATTGGTTGCGTCATACTTCTGGTGTCTACTGACCCTTCAACAGATATACGTTCATTTGAATAATTATAAGCGTTTCTTTGCTTAATTTGGATCAGTTTCTGCTTCTTTTTATTTCAACTAATCCAATTTGTTCTGCCTAGTTTATTTTTGTCACTGAACTATTACAGCCTTTCTGAATCCTGATCTAAATATTAAATAATTGCATCCAGAAGGATGGATTGATCTTAAATTAATGGCCCTAGTCCTTAGTCGTACCTACCTGTGTTAACCTTGCTAATTGCAGGTCAAATTAATGGCTCTAGGAAGATTGTAGTCCTTAGTCGTACCTGTGTTAACCTTGCTAATTGCAGGTTGGGGCTGGAACCCTGATCCTTTCGATAATTTCATGACAGCTTGAACTGATTTTTTCTGCTCAGTCTGTGATCCAGATCGGTTCTGGACTTCAGTTTTTTCAGAACCGGAGTAATTTCCACTGCTTGCAATTAGCATTATGGCTTGGGCCTGTACAAGCAAACAGATTTCATTATATTCTAAATTATGTCAAAATCTTCTTTGAAATTTTGAAGCTTGAAGCATCCTTAAATCCCCATACCTTATCTGCCGGAATATCGTCATATACGTTCACCGTTCCACCGTAGAAAATGGTCAATTGCGGACCGGATTGCTTGCCCGGAATCATAGACGCAGCAGGGCTGGATTCAAAAGTAAACAAAATTACTATTAATCTCCACAAGAATTAGCTTAAAAAAACCCCACACACAACTAAATATGTAGAATTTCAGACCTAAGATCCTTCATAAACCCAGAACAACCATCCTGGTCATCATCTGACGACGTCTTGTGCTCGAATCTTCCCAGGACTGCTATTGGGGATCCAAAACCGGACTGGTTGGGGAATAAGGAACTAGAACAGCTATCAACAGAAGCGAGATCCAGCTGAGGAATAGACTCTCCAAGTACCCGCTTAGTACCTCCATTAACACTCCTATTAGTACCTCCATTAACACTCCTATTCCAGAAAGGTAAGCCCTTTTTCTCGTCACTATGTTCTTCAAACGCCATCCCAAGTCTTAATTCGGTACTGAATCTCCCCTTCTCACAAGAATACTTGCGCAACAAACCCAAAGCGTCAGAACTCATGACAGAATCCTTAATCTTATTAAACTTAATAGCATTCAGATTACTACTCATAATCTTGTTGTTATAATTCGTCTCTGCAACATGGTCCTTAGCTTTGCCTTCTTGGATCCTCTCTGAGTTGGATCCATTCTCCATTATCTCGGCCATTTCCTTCTCCGTCTGGCTCTGTTAATTACTAAGGAAACCCTTGGCTGGACAGTCAAATATATCCAAATTTTTCAAAGTGATTTTTATGAAATCTATGCCTCACAATGAAGTAAAGACTTGCTATTATCTTATCTTCGCATTCACGCGGAGCTTTGCAGAAAGTCGATGACAAGTCTTCAAGGAATTATTATTATTATTTGAGCATGTGCTGAATAATACAATGACTCAACAGCACGCCATCTTCACAAGGTTGGCCGCGGCCAGCGGTAGCTTCGTCCGGCTTCTATCAACCGGGTCCCATGTAACAAAGACTTGTTCTGATAACAACAGTGTAATTTGGTAGCAAATGTTTTTCAAGCTTGTGAAAAGTTAAGATTTTTGAAGTTTTTTTCGTCAATTTATTTTGTTTGTGTATGGACGAATGGGCAACTGGAATGGGCAAATGGCTTGTGTTTTACAATTTAAAAGGGAGCGGGAGCTGTTTAACCCAGGGACTTTTTTATTTTTAGGCTGTTTTTTCGCTATTGAATTTAATCTACAAACTCTGTAATTTTTGTTGTTTGTTGGTCCATTTTAAGCTTATAAAGGAAATCTGGTGACAGGAACCCAACACCCACATTTTGTAAGATCTAGCAGTGTTAACAGTGCTTTTAAGGGGTTTTGAAAATTTCTGGAAAATTCATAACAAAAAACTAATAAAAACCAGCCCTAATTACAGGTCACAAAGTCCCTGTTTAGACAACTTGTTTCTAAAGTGTTTAGTCATTGTAAGAAAGTTTATGGATTTAGTGTTTAGTCCGTTGTAGAAAGTTTATGGATTTGCACTATGCAAATCCAAATTTCTACACAGTGCAAATACATAAGCTTAAGCTTGTACACAAATTTTTACAAGTTTAAATTTATAAATAAAAAAATCTTCTCTTTTATGAATGAAAATTTTTACTATATTAATTTTAATTAAATTAATGAGATAAAGACAAAACATTATCTAAATTTTTTTTATAAATATTATGATATATATTTTATTTCCTTATAATTAAAATAATTATTATATTTTTGATTTAAAATCAAAATTCCATTGATCTTTAGCTAACTTTAATTACTGGCTAAGTATAAACCGAATCATTATTTTCATTTTTATTAACATCATATTTAATATTGATTTTGATTTCTGAGAGTGTTTATTGATAGATGAGATTAAAATACAAGATAATATTAAGATGTAGTTAAAGCAACTTTTTTATGATAAAGATAATGTCAGATTTTAGAACATGTGCTTTCTACCAGACCAATAAACTTAGCTTTTGATTTCAGTGAACTTTTGACTTATTATCATCACTTTAACCTGACACATTGCTTTCAAGTTGCAATGTCCACATTTTGTGAAGATTTTCAAAGCACATGTTTATTAGTCACATGCACCAACAACAAATGGTCTAGTCTTACCTACTGCATAATAATGTGTCTTATTTGAGATTCTCTCCCTTCTCAAAATATCATCTATTTTATAATTATTTATATTTATTGCTAACAATAAAATAATATATTGAATTGGTAAATGTCGGACTATTCGTGATTGTTAATCATGGATATGAAAGCTACTTGAAAGTTTGTCGACAAGGTATTCTACAAGGTAATGTTATTCTTATAATGAAATCCCTGTTAATATTGACTATTGATGTTCATGAATACTTTATTGCGCATGATAAGTTTGAAATATTTTACTTCGTAGGTTGGATCTCGTTTCAACTTGTTATAAAGGTTTGGGTAAAGAAGGTGTAGTACCTTTATGGTTGGCATTTTTCATCCCCTCATACTATAACAAAGGCAATTTTCTCATTCTCCAATGGTAAGAGGAAGCCAACGATTTTGTAATTAATACGCTTGCTTATGGCCCTAGGATATGTCAAAACGCCTTAGTGGTGTTGTTTGCTTGGGAGGAAAGTTTATTTGTATAACATATTGCATGTTATATCATGTCTAGATTGAGTTTATTAGGATGTTATGTAATTTTGTGAATTATTGGGTAAACTTATTTATTTATTAGGGATTTTATTTTTCATACATTTAATACATTGTTTAACCATAATGGATAAAATAGAGTTTGTCTCATGGTAAAGGGTTTCCAAGAATTTGCATATATTTTTATAAGTGGCAAGGTTTGCATTAGACCTTCAAACCTTCTTAATAATTTTTTTAGGTGGTAAATCGTAGACCATCACATCAACAAATGGTCATTTATGTTGAAAGTTGATACTCTTGTTAGGGATTTTGTTGTACTTTAGACTTAGGATGACAAGGCCTTAACCAACGAGAGATTGGTCTATGTGATTAAGAAGTCATTTGAACAACCCAACCTCACCTAGACACCTAAAGTGTCATAGGACCATCTTACTAGTGATTGTGGGCCTTTTCCTTTCAAACTTATTATGGCTACAAGTAAATAGCATGTCAACTCTTGTGAAGCTACAAGTTGCCGAGGGTTGGTCGAGATGAGAGGTCTCCTTCCTCTCCATGGCATTCACAAGGGACCCAAAATCTAAGCATTTCCTTGGGCATCCTCCATGATAAAAAATAATAATTATGTATTTGTTGTAATGAAAAATTCATTTGTAATTTTGAATTGAATGGACAATCAATTGGATATGGACATTCGTGCCAATGGTTCAGTATGAAATATATTTCTTGGAATGTGTGAGGTCTCATAGACCTATGTAACATGTATTTCATTAAATTTGGAATCAAAATTTGGATCTTGAATTCAAAAATAACAAAAAAAGCTCAATTCCATGACTATATAGTGAGTTTGACAACTATGTAATGTGATTTTCTTTGCTGTTACTATGTGCTTATAGGAGGTAACATTCATTGTTTTGTTTTTCTCTTAGTTATCACACATTTTATTTGGTTGGGAGATCCTTCGTATGTTAGAAACCATGAAGAGGCGAGAGGTAGTGTAAAAATTTTCATTGTTCCATCTCTTGCCTTTGGGGTCATTACTTTAGTCAATAATATCATATAGAGATTGGTCCATATTATGCTCAATTTGGAAGGGTAAATCCTACTGGGAAACCCAATATCTATGCACCAAATGATGTTGTGGAAAGGGAATCCCTCTATATGTGGTTGATCAATAATTTACTTGATGCACTGATCTCATCTATGGTGATTTCAACATGGTTGTGGTAACATGAGAATTATATTATACATGTGGTTAATCAGGCTTAAAAAAATCCTCCAAATCAAAGCTATGGATTTGAGGTGTTAATGGGAACTTTATATTTGTTAATGCTATGGAATTGGTGTCATGGGAACTAGGGAAACGATAGAGTTAATGAACTGCAGAGTAGAGGGTGCGTCTTTGTACGGTAAGGTATGTATGGGAGTGGATTCTTTGTTTTGAAATATATACTTGTTGGGAAGTGGGGTGGGTTTGGAAGGTTATGCAAAGCGTTGAGTCTTGTTTTCATGAATGAAACTACGGTAGGTTGTGTCAAAAATGATATTTATACTCCACAAGCAATGCCTTAGCTAGTCTAGTCCTGCATTGATAGACGAATCTAGGTAGGATTTGTTAAGGATCTAGTTGGTTGGATTGGTGGGATAAGGTAGAGATCCCTGATTAGAATGGTGCACGATTCAAGCGACATCAATCTCGATAAAAGTAGTTAAAGAATGAATTTTTGGTTTGGCCTTTGTTAAGATTGGATATCATTTGAATACACAAGATTGATGTAACATACCCAACCCAAACACATCATTAGGGTCTGAATACTTTAGTGATTCTAAAAATGAAGGATTGATTACAAGTTTAAGCACAATGGAATAATGTTATTCTAGGGTTAGGTCAACAAGATAACAAACTAAACTAATTAAAACAATGAGTCATTTAGGAAGAAAACCCTTCCAATGCAAGTCTATATCCCAACATAAATGTGATGTAAGGTGATGAAGCATGAATACAACCGATCTAATAATCCTTTTAACACGTAAACTTATTTCAACATCACATCTATGGAAAGCCTCTTGTCGCCATTTAATCAATCAACAACTTCCTCTCCTACACTACTAACATAATTCAACTTCTATTATATAAGTGAGGTAGAATTACGACACTTATGTAACTAAAATTTAAAACTACAATTCATCAAATTATAACATTTAAATGTGAACCATTAACCCCATGTAAGGCCTGATCCAAAACAACCATACATTTCCATATGGAATTCCCATAAATTAGAGTTATTAGTTGTCCTAAATATGGAATGATTATCTTCTGAAACAACAAGTAAATCAACACTCTATAATTCCTCAAAAGGGAGAATTAATACACTAGTTTATATCATATTTTCTACATTAAATAACATACATAATATACATGGAAGACCTGACTTGAAACAACCATACAGAACCATATCTAATTCCTGATAAATCGGACATCGAATGATCATAATACATAACAATAACATCCAATAGTAGAAATAATATAAAATTGAGGCATGCCAATCTTGGAATCAAGACAAAAGTTACTACATAATAATACAAATTAATTTACTCATTGAATTCCAGAAACAATGCAAAAGGATTGTAGCTGTGTATTTCTTAATCATTAATCAAAAGATAATTTACAATATGCTATAATGGCATTAATAGCCAAGCAATTCAAATCCTTAAGAGGTAATTTGAATTGAATGCATCCGAGTGGCTTACTTGTCAGTTAATCACCACTATACACATCACTTAACCACTAAACTGTAACATAATTGACTCTAACTAACTTAGAACTAAACTGCATGCCAACAAATAGGTAGAGGCACCTATTAGACTTTAGTTAGCTGAGATACAATGAATTGAGTCACCAAATTAGGTGAGGGCGCCTTTAACACTCCAGTTTAACTGATTTCAGCACCAAATTAGGCCAAATCAAGAGAATTGCACCTTTAACCTTTCAGTTAACTGAAAAGTAGATGAAATAAATTCTAGTTGATTGAGAGGGGTACTTTAGTCATGCAAATCAACCCATATTTTCTCCCTGATTGAAGGAGGAGGTTCAGTTAAGCTCCCCGATTGAAGGAGGAGGTCCATATCACTGAAGTTCATGACATGTTGATGATGTAAGCACATGTTTGAGTCAAATACTTAGGATAAGTGGTATATTAGGCTGATTTGCCAAAGGGAGGATTATTTATCCCAACATCCCCCTTTAATTTTGACTTTGGATAACTTGGTCCCTGTAAACTAAGACCAATGGTCACCCACACAACCTAAATGCAAAAAATAATAATTGCTTAATACAACTAAGGAAATGGGGAAAAACCTCATGGGAAAAATTCCCCCCCTCAAAATAAGCAAATAGAATCACCATCAAGCTTTCATATCAAGAGAAAATTTCTTCTTGAATAAGAAACTTGAGAAAATATTGTTGCAACCTACATCTCTGTGGTGTAGTGAAGTAGTATGCTTGTTCTTGTGTGCACTGGTATCCTGGGGCCATGCATGTGAAGTTTTCCATCTTCTTCCAATCTGATGATAGATAGAAGAAGGAAATTTTCCTTTGTCTCTTCTTTCTGGAGGAAGAGTGACATGATCCACTTATTAATCTTACAAATTGATCTAGGGACTAAACATCAGTCTCACCAAACATTAATAAAAAAATAACTCATGAAATGGTGTAATCAGGCTACAGAATGAGTAGTCGCTCTGTATATTCACACAAAGAATGAGAAATTACATTACAATGTCATGCTACAAGCATGAATGAGAAGCAATTCAAATTCCTAAGGAGGTCATTCAAATTGAATGAGTGAGTCTACCTTAACTGAATGTAAGCCATAGTCAACACTCAAGTTAACCACTGATTAAAACCCTAATTGGCTCCACTGAGCCCTAACTGAAGTCAGAGTGCAATAAATGACTGAGTCTCAATTAAAAGAGATTAGACACATGTCATAGCAAGCCAACCATCAAGTGCTAGCACTTCAATGACTCCAATGAACCTTGATGAGGTTAACTGAAGTGTAACTGAACATCAGAAGTGGTTGGAGGCGCCCCTGTTGACTCCAGTTCACTTTTTAACTACCACGTGGAAGCCTGAGGGAGTGCCACGTGGCACTTCAGCCAAAATTTTCCTTGTTGGGGCCAAACTTCAAAACACAATATCTTTTGCATCCGGAGTCTGTTTGGCACGCCGTTTGCACCGTTGGAATCATCTTGACGAGTTCTTTGACATGGTACTATTTTTTTTTTGCAATATGGTGATTTTGAAAATTGGCCTTTTTAGATCCTCCCGGATCAGAACCCAAGACAAGTCAGAGTACTGTTACGACATACAGGGTACTATAGAAAATTCATTCAAAAATCATCTGACATGACATACCCTATGGAAGAACTGTTAAGAGATGATCAAGATTTTAACTGGACAGAAGAATGCAACACGTCCTTTGACACATTAAAAAGAAAATTAGTCTAAGTGTTGATGCAATTGTAACTTTGGAATGTATCCATCCGTATATCTTATGTATTGTACCCATATGTTTATTCTGGGATGTGGCTGTAATGTATTTGAGTCATGTCATACCCCAATGTTTATTTCAAGAAGTTTCTATAATGTAAACAAGTCATGTCAAGTCATTGTGGGTAACCCTCATATTGGTCAAGGGTTAAATTCCCTACAGTTGTGGGGCCCTAGGGTTATTAGACTATCCTAGAGAATTTAAACATAGGTGAGTCATTTTAAGTTGGGGCAATATTCCCCACCATTGTGTTAAGGATAAACCTCCTTCTTGGTTGGAGGAGGCAAAGTCCCTACAAGTTGTGGGGCACTAGGGTTATTAGACACTCCAAGAGATGTCGGATCTAATAAGTAATTGTTAAGTGAGGCCGACATGTTGGAGTGGGTTTCAAGTGAACGAAAGAATATAAATAAAGAGTGATCCTCTCTATTTATCACACACACACTCACTCATTGGGGCACATGAGTGAGAGAGGAGACACTGGGATCAGAGAGAGAGAGTACTGCTGTCGAGAGATCATCTTACGGTTTCCGGGTTTTACTTTTGGTGTTGATTCTATCTCTAAGGAAGTTGCAGGTTTTTCTCCTTTATGGTTTCCCCAAGGAAAATTCTTTGTGTCTCTTATCTCTTATGTTTTATTGTTGTGCATGTTATTCTCTCAATTAAAGATCCTAAGATCATAATGCTAGCTTGAATGATAAAAATCTAACATGGTATTAGAGATAACCTGAGAAGACAACATTGTGCAACTGTAGAATCTAGGGATTCTTAATTTTTGGGTCTCTCTCCACAATCCATCATCAAAATTCTTCTAGGCTGACTCTCCATTGAAGGGCACATCGTTCTGTCGAAGCAGAATTCAATTCCGAGAATTTTCAGTTTTTGGTGCGGGAAATTAGGGCTTCTTACAGAAGAGGGATTTTTTAGTGATCCCGGTATAGGATTTCTCTCCTCATCAAAATAGAAGTTTGGAGACCTATATCAATATTTTTGGTTGGGTATAACGCCAAGAAATTCAAACCCTAGTTTGACCCCTAGCTGGAAAAAACCCTGAAATACTAAAACTAATAGGTTTTGGTACATTTTCTATATCTCAGGATTGGTGAAGGATCAGGAGCTTAAACTTGCAAAGGCTGAAGATAAAATCCTGATTTATGCTGTATCCAAAATTAAGCCTCATATTCTCTATATTCTGGGCGATATGATTCCTCTATGCTAGGGTTCCATCCTCTTCGAGAATTCATCCCTAAACAGGACACCTGGGGAGAATTGCTATATATTGGGCTACAAAGGTCCAAATGAAATTTTGGAAGATTTTATAGAAAGGGAACTAATTTTACTTTTTGTGGTCTGAGTATTTGACCCAGAAGATCAAACAGTGACATGTGGAAGTCCATACGGCTTCTCTGTGATGAACAGTCATATAACAGGTGAAATTGGAAAATTGATCCCGAGTCCCAATTGCTGAAACCAATTCTGATGAAACCTATGGTGTTGGCACAAGGACATGTGAGGCTACCTTATTGTGAAGTTTGAGATATATAGGAGTAGTAATTTTGGAGATATCGCAGAAACAGTAACAGGAATTTCTACAGAAGAAATTGGAAAACTAGGGCTTCCTGTTCTGGGAGCTTCCCTCCACTGTTTTCAGAAAATGAGTGCATTGGACACCTCAAATTGAATAGATATATCTTTATATTCAATCATATCTCAAATATTCCAAGTTTTGAAAATTAGGGTTTCTCTGACAAACCCTAGATCAGCCAGCTCCGGAACCAGGACAGACACCTCAAATCGGTAAGATCTAATCTTTTGCTATTTGCATTTGAGGTTCTCATTTCAAAGTGATCTATCACATCAGATTGATGATAAACTTGTTGAATTTAACAACTTCCAAGCATGGAAGTATTTTATCTCTCTGAAGAAAATGAATTGGACACCTACATGAGTAGAGAGCTTCCAATTCCAGAGGGAGATGAGGCTAAAAGCCTTACACCAGAAGAACTTGGTCAAGGCCAAGAAGATCATTGTTGATTCAATCATGGATCACATTGTACCACAAGTGTCTTCCCTAAATACACCGAATATTTTTGATTCCTTAACCAAGCTATTTGAAGGGAAGAACATAAATCAGAAGATGGATTTGAGAAAACAAAAGAAGAAGTGAAGAATTCAGAAGTGGTGATAGGAACCTTGAATGGCCTCCCAAGATCATGGGATTCATTCATTCAAGGAATGTGTGCCAGAAGGAAGTGATTACTTTCATTAGACTCTGGGAAGAATAAGAAGCTGGACTCATGATAAGAGAAGAGAACATGGGAGCAATTGAAGATCAAGCTCTCACCATCCAAAGAAGATCCCTCAAGCGATGACGAATATGAAGAACTCAACCTATTATCCATCTTAGAATTTGGATAAGGAATGATGCTATTATGAATGAATAAGATGATGAAGCTGAAGGCTCAATAAGGAGTCTTCCCATGAAATAAATAAATATAAGTATTCAATTGTCATTTCATGATATTTTTTTGTTATGCATTTGTTTATATTCAGTTAATGTATTATGCATGATAGAATGTTTGCATTAATGATAGTATACTACTAATATGCATGTGATGGATAAGTAGCTCATGGTACTATACAACTCTCCATTGTTGCTTATCTATAATAAAACCTCTTTACTGACATATTGGATTAGTGCATAATCTCAATGTTGTCCTGGTAGAGATGGAAGGCATCTAGAAAGTTTATTTGAGATATGGATGAATGTTGTATTGGCTAAAGTAGTTGCATGATCATATATTTATGCATAAGAATTTTCCAGTATGAATATTCCTTATGAAATGTTTCTAACCATACAAATGCATTTGACTTGTAGGAAATATCACATACATAATCGCCTACAAGCAAAGAAGGATGAGACTTGTTCCGAAGAACAAGTGACGACAGTTCAAGATGAAGAATAATATGACGAATACAGCGACATCATTGATGCAGATCCTTCAAGCTATGAATAAGTAACCAAGAAGAAAGGAAAGACCAGTTCAAGAAGAATGATGTCTAGGATGTAGTATCGATACGTGAAGGAAAGTTCATAGTTCCATCATGTAGTAGATGGAAACATCATGGGATACAAGGAAAGATTCATAGCACGAGGATTTTCATGAAAAGAAGGCATAGACTACGAAGAGACATTTGCAGCCACTGCAAGTGAAGTCACATGACAGGAAGAATCATGTGTGCAAATGAAAGAAATCCTTGTACGAGCTCAAAGACACCCATGGGATAACACATACATGAGGAGATTGATGAAGATCTTAACCTTTGCTACAAGGTTGATAGAGGATGACAAGCTCATAGATGGGTACAAGAAGAACTTTTGAAAAAGTTTAAGATAGAGGATGTTGGTATCCAATGATCCTAGATGGATACATAGAATATTAGTAGCAGAGGAAGCTACTTGTCACTTTGGTACATAATGTTTCAGTGCATAGAGTATGGAAGATAGAAGGAGTATGATGCTTCAGAGGGAGTGACTGTAGAAGATCCTAAGGTTCAACATGGTAAAACGGGATGGATAGATTACTGATGACTCTAGGATTTATTGAGAGTAAAGTGGATTCCAACCTTTGCTTCAAGGTTCAATGTGGAAGACCAGTGATGCTCCTGTTATGTGTTGATGCACTATTTTCTAAGCATGGAGGTGTGGACAAGGGAAGTATGCATTAGAGATCCTGAAGAGGTTCAGGATTATGGACTGCAAGGCCATGACCACACCTATGGCATCAAACATGAAATTATTGAGTGAGGCTTCATCGGAGACGATTGATGCTACAATGTATCATCAGATGATTAGGTCCTTGATGTACCTGACAAATACGAGACCAGATATTTGCTTTGCTATGAACACATTGAGACATGTTCACCTAATGGTTGCAAAGCATACAGTAAGGTACCTGAGGGGTACAGTTGATTATGGGCTCAAGTATGAGGCAAATCAAAAGATTAACCTGGAAGGTTGTGTATATTTAGATTGGGTAGGCAGTGCACTTCAGGGTGTTGCTTCAGTATGGGATCATGTGTGATCTCTTGGTTTAGCAGGAAGAAATCCTGTGTGGCACTGAGTACAGCTGAAGCAGAGTATGTCGTAGCTTGTTCAGCTAGTTGTGAGGTAGTATGGCTGAGGAAGCTACTGTCTGATTTATTTGATATCCAGATGGATGCTACTTGTATACATTGCGACAACCATAGTTGTGAGAAGTTGTTGGAAAACTCAGTGTTCCATGACAAGTCGAAGCATATCGAGATCAAGTATCACTATATCAGGGATATGGTGCAAAGAGGAGCAATGAAGCTCCAGTATGTTGCGATGGAAAAACAGATAGCTTATGTGTTGATGAAGCCATTAGCTAGAGTGAAGTTTGAGTACTTCAGGGAGAAGCTTGTTGTTCTCCAGATCAAGGTTCCTTCCAAGTGGAAGTGATTATTTCATGAGCCATTCTGACATGGTGAGAGGATTGGTTCCTTCCATGGTAAGATGTGAGGGCTAAGCCATTCTGTCATGGTGAGAGGATCGGTTCCTTCCATGTCAAATATGAGTGCTGAACCATTCTTATATGACTATAGGATTGGTTCCTACATGATCAGATATAAGGGTTGTTACCATTCTTGGAATGGAGGTTCCTGGTCAGTTACCAGGAATACTCGGTCTAGGACTAAGGGCCTTTTTTATACAAATGTAAGATGTAGTCTTACATGATCAGATGTGAGCGCATGGCCATTCTGATGCGATTGAGGGATTGGTTCCCACTTGATTAAATATAAGGGTTTTTGCCATTCTTGGAATGGAGGCACCTGGTCAGTTACCAGGAAAGCTCAGTCTGGGACTGAGGGCCATTCTGATGTGATTGTAGGATTGGTTCCTACATGATCAGATGTGAATGCAGAGCCCTTCTAACATGCATACTAGATTGGTTCCTCGCATGGGAAGATGTAAGTGCAGAGCCCTTCTAACATGCATGTTGGATTGGTTCCTCGCATGGGCAGATGTAAGTGCAAATCCCTTTTGAACATGTATGTTGGATTGGTTCCTCGCATGGTTGAATGTAAGTGCATATCATTCTTGATATGTATGTTGGATTGGTTCCTTGCATGGTCATATGTAAGTGTAGAGCCTTTATGACATGAATGTTGGATTGGCTCCTCTCATGGTCAGATGTGAGTGCTGGGCCTTTTTGACAGGGTTGTGGTATGTGTTCCCACATGGTCATATGTGAGTGCTGGGCATGCCTTTCTGATATGATTATAGGATTGGTTCCTACATGATCAGATCTAAGTGGCAAGGTTTGCATTAGACCCTCAAACCTTCTTAATAATTCTTTTAGGTGGTAAATCGTAGACCATCACATCAACAAATGGCCACTTATGTTGAAAGTTGATACTCTTGTTAGGGATTTTGTTGTACTTTAGACTTAGGATGACAAGGCCTTAACCAACGATAGATTGGTCTATGTGATTAAGAAGTCATTTGAACAACCCAACCTCACCTAGACACCTAAAGTGTCATAGGACCATCTTACTAGTGATTGTGGGCCTTTTCCTTTCAAACTTATTATGGCTACAAGTAAATAGCATGTCAACTCTTGTGAAGCTACAAGTTGCTGAGGGTTGGTCGAGATGAGAGGTCTCCTTCCTCTCCATGGCATTCACAAGGGACCCAAAATCTAAGGATTTCCTTGGGCATCCTCCATGATAAAAATTAATAATTATGTATTTGTTGTAATGAAAAATTCATTTGTAATTTTGAATTGAATGGACAATCAATTGGACATGGACATTCGTGCCAATGGTTCAGTATGAAATATATTTCTTGGAATGTGTGAGGTCTCATAGACCTATGTAACATGTATTTCATTAAATTTGGAATCAAAATTTGGATCTTGAATTCCAAAATAACAAAAAAAGCTCAATTCCATGACTATATACTGAGTTCGACAACTATGTAATGTGATTTTCTTTGCTGTTACTATGTGCTTATAGGAGGTAACATTCATTGTTTTGTTTTTCTCTTAGTTATCACACATTTTATTTGGTTGGGAGATCCTTTGTATGTTATAAACCATGAAGAGGCGAGAGGTAGTGTAAAAATTTTCATTGTTCCATCTCTTGCCTTTGTGGTCATTACTTTAGTCAATAATATCATATAGAGATTGGTCCATATTATGCTCAATTTGGAAGGGTAAATCCTACTGGGAAACCCAATATCTATGCACCAAATGATGTTGTGGAAAGGGACTCCCTCTATATGTGGTTGATCAATAATTTACTTGATGCACTGATCTCATCTATGGTGATTTCAACATGGTTGTGGTACTAATGAGAATTATATTATACATGTGGTTAATCAGGCTTAAAAAAATCCTCCAGATCAAAGCTATGGATTTGAGGTGTTAATGGGAACTTTATATTTGTTAATGCTATGGAATTGGTGTCATGGGAACTAGGGAAATGATAGAGTTAATGAACTGTAGAGTAGAGGGTGCATCTTTGTACGGTAAGGTATGTATGGGAGTGGATTCTTTGTTTTGAAATATATACTTGTTGGGAAGTGAGGTGGGTTTGAAAGGTTATGCAAAGCGTTGAGTCTTGTTTTCATGAATGAAACTATGGTAGGTTGTGTCAAAAATGATATTTATACTCCACAAGCAATGCCTTAGCTAGTCTAGTCCTGCATTGATAGACGAATCTAGGTAGGATTTGTTAAGGATCTAGTTGATTGGATTGGTGGGATAAGGTAGAGATCCCTGATTAGAATGGTGCATGATTCAAGCGACATCAATCTTGATAAAAGTAGTTAAAGAATGAATTTTTGGTTTGGCCTTTGTTAAGATTGGATATCATTTGAATACACAAGATTGATGTAACATACTCGACCCAAACACATCATTAGGGTCTGAATACTTTAGCGATTCTAAAAATGAAGGATTGATTACAAGTTTAAGCACATTGGAATAATGTTATTCTAGGGTTAGGTCAACATAACAACAAACTAAACTAATTAAAACAATGAGTCATTTAGGAAGAAAACCCTTCCAATGCAAGTCTATATCCCGACATAAATGTGATGCAAGGTGATGAAGCATGAATACAACCGACCTAATAATCCTTTTAACACGTAAACTTATTTCAACATCACATCTATGGAAAGCCTCTTGTCGCCATTTAATCAATCAACAACTTCCTCTCCTACACTACTAACATAATTCAACTTCTATTATATAAGTGAGGTAGAATTACGACACTTATGTAACTAAAATTTAAAACTACAATTCATCAAATTATAACATTTAAATGTGAACCATTAACCCCATGTAAGGCCTGATCCAAAACAACCATACATTTCCATATGGAATTCCCATAAATTAGAGTTATTAGTTGTCCTAAATATGGAATGATTATCTTCTGAAACAACAAGTAAATCAACACTCTATAATTCCTCAAAAGGGAGAATTAATACACTACTTTATATCATATTTTCTACATTAAATAACATACATAATATACATGGAAGACCTGACTTGAAACAACCATACAGAACCATATCTAATTCCTGATAAATCGGACATTGAATGATCATAATACATAAGCAATAACATACAATAGTAGAAATAATATAAAATTGAGGCATGCGAATCTTGGAATCAAGACAAAAGTTACTACATAATGATACAAATTAATTTACTCATTGAATTCCAGAAACAATGCAAAAGGATTGTAGCTATGTATTTCTTAATCATTAATCAAAAGATAATTTACAATATGCTATAATGGCATTAATAGCCAAGCAATTCAAATCCTTAAGAGGTAATTTGAATTGAATGCATCCGAGTGGCTTACTTGTCAGTTAATCACCACTATACACATCAGTTAACCACTAAATTGTAACATAATTGACTCTAACTAACTTAGAACTAAACTGGATGCCAACAAATAGGTAGAGGCACCTATCAGACTTTAGTTAGCTAAGATACAATGAATTGAGTCACCAAATTAGGTGAGGGCGCCTTTAACACTCCACTTTAACTAATTTTAGCACCAAATTAGGCCCAATCAAGAGAATTGCACCTTTAACACTTCAGTTAACTGAAAAGTAGGTGAAATAAATTCCAGTTGATTGAGAGGGGTACTTTAGTCATGCAAATCAACCCATATTTTCTCCCTGATTGAAGGAGGAGGTTCAGTTAAGTTCCCCGATTGAAGGAGGAGGTCCATATCACTGAAGTTCATGACATGTTGATGATGTAAGCACATGTTTGAGTGAAATACTTAGGATAAGTGGTATATTAGGCTGATTTGCCAAAGGGAGGATTATTTATCCCAACACCCCCCTTTAATCCTAACTTTGGATAACCTGGTCCCTGGAAACTAAGGCCAATGGTCACCCACACAACCTAAATGAAAAAAATAATAACTGCTTAATACAACTAAGGAAATGGGGAAAAACCTCATGGGAAAAATATCCCCCCTCAAAATAAGCAAATAGAATCACCATTAAGCTTTCATATCAAGAGAAAATTTCTTCTTGAATAAGAAACTTGAGAAAATATTGTTGCAACCTACATCTCTGTGGTGTAGTGAAGCAATATGCTTGTTCTTGTGTGCACTGGTATCCTGGGGCCATGCATGTGAAGTTTTCCATCTTCTTCCAATCTCATGATAGATAGAAGAAGGAAAGTTTCCTTTGTCTCTTCTTTCTGGAGGAAGAGTGACATGATCCACTTATTAATCTTGCACATTGATCTAGGGACTAAACATCAGTCTCACCAAACATTAATCAACAAATAACTCATGAAATGGTGTAATCAGATTACAGAATGAGTAGCCGCTATGTATATTCACACAAAGAATGAGAAATTACATTACAATGTCATGCTACAAGCATGAATGAGAAGCAATTCAAATTCCTAAGGAGGTCATTCAAATTGAATGAGTGTGTCTAGCTTAAATAAATGTAAGCCACAGTCAACACTCAAGTTAACCACTGATTAAAACCCTAATTGGCTCCACTGAGCCCTAACTGAAGTCAGAGTGCAATAAATGACTGAGTCTTAACTGAAAGAGATTAGACACATGTCATAGCAAGCCAACCATCAAGTGCTAGCACTTCAATGACTCCAATGAACCTTGATGAGGTTAACTGAAGTGTAACTGAACATCAGAAGTGGTTGGAGGTGCCCCTGTTGACTCCAATTCACTAAATAATCATTAAATAATCAATTTAATGAAGGGAGGTGCCTTCACTGCACTGTTTAATAGATTGTAACCAATAGTTAGCAATTAGGTGCATTAATATCACTCAAATCAACCCCGAAATGCTCCAGTTAGCCTCCCCGAATGTAGGAGAAGGCTAAGTTAGCCTCCTTGATTGAAGGTATGCATGGATGTGATCTAGCTCATGACATTTAATGCTTCACAGATGTTAATTAAGACAATAATACTTAGGATAGTGGTGTAACTAGGCCAAATTGACCAAAGTGAGTGTGTAAGGTGGTAAATGTCTCCAACAGCCCCCCTTAAGCGATACTCAGGAGGAGTTAGAAAACATAAATGCATAAAAATGCTAGGGCCCTAGCAAATAAGGCCATAGGTCACCCTGTACAATGCTGAAACTGAAAAAATGCTCAAAAACAAACTAAGTGAGGAAAAGAGGGAAAACCCAGTGGGAAAACCCCCCCTCAAGCTGAACACTGAAAGTAGTTAGAATCACCCTGATGAACTCACCCCCAACAGTCAACGGAGGTAAGTGAACTTCTTTTCTGAAAAGATCTTGGTGAATATGTCTGCAATCTGCTCATCAGTCGGGCAATATTGCAGAATGATGGTCCTGTCATGCACTAGCTCCCTGATATAGTGCATGTGGATCTCTACATGCTTGGTCCTCTACCTGGTAACTAGATCTATGGAAATATTAATAGCACTTTGATTGTCACAAAAGAGGAAAATGGACAAAGTACTACCAAGATCAAACTATGAAAGAATGCCTTGCAACCAAACTGCTTGGATGCAAGCATTCACCACTCCTCGATACTCAGCGTCTGCTGAAGATAGTGCTATGGCAGCCTGCTTTTTGCTATACCAGCAAATGGGTCCACCACCAAACATGAATACATATCCGGAAGTATACTTATGATCAATTGAATCACTTGACCAATCGAAATCTGTGTATCCAACCAGCTCTAGCTCAAAGTCTGCAGCATAGTGAATGCCGTAGGTCCTGGTTCCCTGAATATACTGGAGGATCCTCTTGGCTGCATTCCAATGAAGATCATGAGGCTGCTGCATGTATCTTGATAGAGCATTCATGACATAACAGATATCAGGCCAAGAATGTGTCAAGTACAAGAAGCTACCAATTAGTTGTCGATAGATAGTGTAGTCCATGGGATGTGTGTTTTTTCCTTCTTCAAGGATGATCCCTGAAAGGAAAGGGAATGGTGCAGGCCTACAATCAACCATGTTAAACTTGAATAACAAGTATGAAATGTATTTGGACTGAGTGACCATAATCCCATCATAATTTTGCTCAATTTCGAGCCCCAAAAATTGTTTTAGGAGCCCCAAATCACTCATTTCAAAGGCATTGTGGAGAGCAGTTTTGATGGCTGAAATGGAGGCAACTGTGCTACCTATGATCAGTAAGTCATCAACATATAAAACAATAGTAATAATATGACCATCAGAATTCTGTAAATACACATTTGGATTTGATCTACACCTTTGGAAGTTTTGCGAGAGAAGGAAAGCATCCATCTTGGAATACCACTCTCTTGGGGCCTGTTTTAACCCGTATAGTGACTTCTTTAGCTTGCAAACCAAAGATGGATTAGTGATGTAGCCCTTATATTGCTTCATGTATATCTCCTCATGAATATCTCCATGTATAAAGGCTGACTTAACATCCATATGATGCACTTCCCAGTGCTTAGATGCTGAAATTGCCAAAACTAGGCAGATGGAGTCCATTTTTACAACTGATGCAAAGGTCTCATGGTAGTCCACACGTTGGACCTGAGAGAAACATTTTTCCACCAGATTTGCCTTATATTTGTAGGTTCTTCCATCAGAAAAAACCTTTCTCCAAAACACCCACTTGCATAGAACCAATTTCCTTCCCGGGGGAAGAGAAACTAGCTCCCAAGTAGTGTTTTTCTGAAGAGAATTCATCTCTTCATCCATGGAAAATTTCCATCTCAGATCCTTCCAAGCATGGTAGTATTATTTTGGGTCTGAACTAATCATCAAATAGCAAGTTTCAGACAGCAAATTATCAGGACAAGAGAGCGCAATACTTTCTCTTTGGAAATCAGACCGGTTTCTCCTTGGATCATCCGGATTTCCAATGTTATCTCCTGCAGAGGAGAGTGTCTGTCGGGCCCATGTAGAAAGATGATTTTGCACTTTAGGTTCTGATTCAGCATCTATTGATTGCTGCACACTGATATCAAAAATCAAAGGATCCAAATCAGGGTTATCACCCCCAATTTCATCATCCAAATATTTAGTAGAATAGGAAGGAAATTCAGCAGTTTTCTCCTTCACTAGTTCCACCTCTTGAAGAGGCTCATCGAACTTGACACTTATCTCGATGATGATATGTTTTGTTTTCATATCCATCAGCTTGAATCCTTTTGATTCATCAGGATACCCAATGAACAGACATTCTATGCTTTGCGGTTGCAAAGCCCTTCTTTTATCAAGCGGAATCCGGGCCCATGCAGTGGACCCAAACACCCGCAGGTTCGACACATCTGGCTTGTGTCTGAAGTATGCTTCAAAAGGGGTACTCCCTTTCATGGATGAGTGTGGAACCCTGTTTTGAATATATGCTGCGGCATGCATGGATTCAGCCCACAAATTTTCAGCAAGCTTCTTTGATTCCAACATACAGGTGGTCATCTCCTTGAGAGATTGATTCTTCCTTTCTGCTACTCCATTCTGCTGGGGAGTGTAGGGAATTGAATGTTGGACCTGAATACCACTTTGGGAACATATGTGTAGAAACTCATTATTGACATACTCCCCTCCATTATCAGATCTCAAGATCTTGATCTTAAGCCCAGAGGCATTTTCAATCAAGGCCTTCAATTCAGAAATTTTTTCACATACTTTAGACTTCTTTTTGAGAAAGAAGATCCATGTGTACCTTGAAAAATCATCAATAAAAGAAAGAAGATACCTTGATCCATTCATGGATGTGACAAGCATCAGACCACTGATATCAGAATGTATCAGCCCCAATATGCATGTAGCTCGATTTTCCTTCCCCCGATCGAACTTGTGCTCAGGGTGTTTTCCAATCACATAGCCCTTGCAATTTCTGGTGGTTGCCTTGATGACCGGGAGGCCTTCAACCATGGATTTTTTTTGTAATTGCTGCAAATATTTGAAATTTATATGGCCAAACCTTTCATGCCACAGCCTACTAACCTCATTTCCATGAGTTAGCAGAGAGGTGGGCTTTGCATCCATCACAAAGTGGGAGAACTCATAGGCTCTTGCATGATGGTTTGCAAGACCTTTAGCAATGAGTTTCTCGGATGCAAGCTCCGTTATATCAACATCATTTGGGCTGAAAGAAACTCTCTTAGGCACTCCAGTATGTGTCATCTGATAAACACTAAGGAGATTGGATGCCAAAGACGGTACATACAAAACATTTGAAAAAAAGCCATTTTCAAGATCAACAGTACCTTGTCCTTCTGAAATGATGGTGGAGTCATCTCCCATGTGGATGGGGATGGATTTGCTGGTCTCCAAGGATGAAAAGGAGTCTCTTTTAGCCATCATGTGGTTTGAAGCTCCAGAATCAATTAAGAGTGCTTTGGAATTCAAAGTGCTTGCCATGAGGGCATGACCTTTTTCATGCTGTGGTTCCCGATCTTGCTGATCTCTCCTCTGAAATATTTCTGGAATATTGATGTGATTTCTCTCAAGGAGAGAGGTAGCTTCATCAAGCTTCTTCTTCATGTAGGCATGTTCAGGGTGGAAGCCCTTCCCGCAGTATGAACACTTGACTTTTCCCTTGCCATGGTGCCCTTTTCCTTTGTTCTTCCTTGAGCCGAAAGACTCATCATGCTGCTGGTTTTCAACTCTAGGATTAGCAGTATCAAATTTAGTTTTTGGGTTCTTATGCTGCTTTCCTTTACCCTTCAGATCTTTGGGCCCTGAGACATGGAGGGCTTGATCACAGAAAGATCTGATGATCCCCATCTGGACAAGCTTGTCATGTTCACTTGTTAGGGACTCAATGAAGGCATTGAGTGTAGGAATCTTCCATCCAGGGGTTGTGAGATTCCCCGCACGAAATGTAGAAACAAAAACTGAATAATCAGCCCCAAGTTTGGAGAGTATGGTGAGGATGAGCTGATCATCCGCCTTCTCCACTTTGCATTGCTTCAAGAGTAAAAAAGTGTGCTTGAACCTTGTGAAAAATTCATTCAGAGTCTCGAAATTGGAGGGCTGGAGAGACATTAATTCATTTTCGAGCTGGTAAACTCTCAAGTCATCTTGCTTTCCATATAGAGTTTCCAATTTGTCCCATATTTCTTTTGGAGTCTTCAATCCTGCAAGATGGAAAAGAAGATCCCAGGAAATAGAGAAGCAGAAGAAGCCGAATGCTTCATCCTTCTTGTTCAAGAATATTGATTTTTCTATGGAAGAACTAGGCTCATCTTCAGTGTCCATGGTGACTCTATAGAGTCCTCTAGAGCACAGCTGAATCTCCATGTCACCTTTCTATGAGTGGAAATTGTATGGAGTCAAAAGATCTACTAAGGAGGCCATCTGGATCTGCTGGAGCGAATGCTTCACATGTAGAAAACCTGAAAATCACAACAGAAAGGGCAATGTAAGGTCGTACAGCCTGCACATTTTAGGCTTTCATCACACCCAGCATAGTCAATCAAGCAAGCTTGATCAACAAGTTCTTTACTTTGGGTATTAAGTGGTAAGCCTTGGATTTTGGTGTAGTGCTGGATTTTTGAGCTATTGCTCAATTTTCATGTAGAAATCTGTCAAAAAGCTTGTTTTTGAGAGATAGAGATTCGTACCACCGTGAGCTCTGATACCATGTAAGGTTTTTTGTTACACCAAAACCTGCAAATGTTGATGAACATTTGAAACCCATCGCAAGGCCCTATCACCAAGAGTGGTGGATAAACCACTTGTTTTATATTCCCAGAGGTGCGATGGTTATACCATGTGGAGGTACCCGATACTCCAACACCCCGCCTTCGGCGTAGCTCGGGGGAGTTGAACCTGAGACCTCTGCTCTGATACCATATTAATCTTGCATATTGATCTAGATACTAAACATCAGTCTCATTAAAGATTAATCAACAAATAACTCATGAAATGGTGTAATCGGACTACAAAATGAGTAGCTGCTCTGTATATTCACACAAAGAATGAGAAATTACATTACAATGTCATGCTACAAGCATGAATGAGAAGAAATTCGAATTCCTAAGGAGGTCATTCAAATTGAATGAGTGAGTCTAGCTTAATTGAATGTAAGCCATAGTCAACACTCAAGTTAACCACTTATCAAAACCCTAATTGGCTCCACTGAGCCCTAACTGAAGTCGGAGTGCAATAAATGACTGAGTCTCGACTGAAAGAGATTAGACACATGTCATAGCAAGCCAACCATCAATTTCTAGCACTTCAATGACTCCTATGAACCCCGATGAGGTTAATTGAAGTGTAACTGAACATCAAAAGTGGTTGGAGGCGCCCCTGTTGACTCTAGTTCATTAAATAATCATTAAATAATCAATTTAATGAAGGGAGGCACCTTCACTGCCCTGTTTAACTAATTGTAACCATCAGTAAGCAATTAGGTGCATTAATATCACTCAGATCACCCCCAGAGTGCTCCAGTTAGCCTCCCCAAATGTAGGAGAAGGCTAAGTTAGCCTCCTTGACTGAAGGTAGACGTGGATGTGATCTAGCTGATGACATTTAATGCTCCACTGATGTTAATTAAGCCAATAATACCTAGGATAGTGGTGTAACTATGCCAAATTGACCAAAGTGAGTGTGTAAGGTGGTAAATGTATCCAACACCACTTTTTTCTTCTATGAGAAGGGTAGTTGATCAGTCCTCACCATCATGTAGAATCTCACTGGGAGTTTTTTGCACCTCTCTGAATGAAGTGAACTTGCTTGACATATCACAAGGTTCTCTTTCTGAAACTGAGTGCTTGTTCTCTTCATGTTAGATGGATATCCAGTCATCTTCCGAGCTGCCCCAGTAACCTTTTGTTCCCATTTAGGCCTAGGATTGGGAGTAGGGACTAGATTTGTATCTAGATCACTATGAAATTCATCTTCAATTTCATTAATTGATTCAACTGAGTCCTCTTATTTGGATCGAGAATCTAAAACACTAATGGAAACATTATCATATGTAAAAGGAGTAGATAGAATGGTTTTACCTCCCCTTTCAAATGGAAATTGAGACTGTACTGGATCTGAGTATGGCAGAAAGTGTGAGAATTCATATGCCTTGGAGGCATGGTTTGCAACACCCTTCGCTATAATATTCCTAGTTGAGATATTTGATATATCCACTTAGGCAAGACCAAATACCACTCACTTTGGTGGGTCAGTGTCTGTCATCTGATATACAAATAACAAATTTGTAGCTAAGGAGGGAACATAGAGTACATCATTGAAATTTCCATGTTTTAACTTGATAGAACCCTTTCCTTTAGCTTATATTTGAGTGTCATCACATATAAATGATCAAACCATAAGTAGCTTGTAATGAAGAGAATGATTCTGTATATGAAACCATATGATTGGAAGCTCCTGAATCAATGAGAAAAGCATGGGTTTTTGAACAACTAGCCTTCAATGCATGGCATCTGTCATCATGATCTTCAATATTTTATCCATAGTTAGTCTTCCTTGCGTCAGTTGGAAGAGTGATGTTGTTTTTATATAAGAGAAAGACCATCTGATCAATTGTTCTCTTCATACATGAGCTTTTTGAATGAATGCCTTCCATACAATAAGAGAATTTTGTTTTCTCTTTTCCCTTTTGCTTGTCTTTCTTTCAACCTTAGGGATCATCCGACTACTCCTTTTGCTTAGGCGGATCAAACTTGGTCTTCTTTTTCTTTTCTTTCCTTTTGTATTCGTAGCCTTGGGTCCCCCAGCAAACAAATCATGATCTTTGGAGGATGTCATGGATCCCATCTTAACAAGTTTATGATGTTCATTGGTTAGGGACTCAATGAATGCATATAAGGTAAGCATTTTCCAATTCAGAATTGTGAGCTTTCTTGTATGGAAGGTAGAGAGAAACACAAAATAGTTTGCTCCTAGGTTCAAAAGAATAGAAAAAATTAGTTGGTCATATTTCTTCTCTACTTCGCATTACTTCAAGTGAAGCACAAGATGTTTGAAATTTGTGAATAATTCATTTATGGTCTTGAAATTGCCAGGATTGAGAGAGATTAGTTCATTCTCCAATCGATAATCTCTCATATCATCTTGCTTACCAAATAGTTTGGAAAGTTGTTCCCACACTTATTTGGGAGTCTTCAATTCAATGAGATGGAAAATAATATCCTTTGAAATGGATAGGAATAGGAAACCATAAGCTTCATCAAGTTTGTTCCAATATCTGAACTTCTCTACTACTGCATTTGGCTCTGGATTAGTGCCCATGGTTACTCTATAGAGTCCCTTGGAGAGCAATGTTATCTATATGTCCTCTTTCCACTGGGGATAGTTGAAAGGAGCGAGAAGATTGCTAGAGGAAGAGTCCATTTTCCATCTATAGCGAATGAAAATGGATTTTTGAGATACCTAGAGTCACACAAAACAAACAAAATCAGGTCAAACAACTTGCACTTTTGGATTTCATCATTTCACATCATTTCTCTCAAAATTTCACATCATTTCTCTCATAATTTCATTAACAAGACTGTAAAATTTAATACACTTAGGTTTGAGCTAACAGAGGATTTAATAGCTGAAGCCATAGGTGTCCCAATAGATGGCGAATCCTGGTTTAAAAAGAATCCTTTCAGTTTCGACCCTAACGATTTCTTACTACCAGGAAATGAAACCTTAGATTGGGGCAAAGGAGTTCCATTATAAAATTTTAAGCCAGAATGGAAGGAAGCCATTGGTATTGTACATAACTATATTACATGTGATGGCAGGTTCTCATTAGTATTTAAATACCACGTTAGATTTTTACAGCATTTAAATCAGCAGTGCAAGATGAATTTGCCTTTCTTTCTCTTAAAAAGTCTCTAGAATATGTCAAATAGAGTCAAGGGACATTTCAACCATACAAACCAATCAGTATTTCACCATGGATTGATCAAATTGATCATATGCATAGTCTTGCAGAAGAAAAACAGGAGTTGGGATCACTTTTTATTCTAGTTAGGGTTTACTAATGAGCACGATGATCATGCAAAGAAAAGCCTTACCAATATACAATTTGGTTTTGTTAAAAGATTTTAAAAAGAGGTGTTTGAAGATTTAGTACAAGATAACTTTCAGGAAAATAGTCCAGGTCAAGGATTCAGAGATCCTGTTGATGAAGATCGAGGAAAAGAATTGGATGATGAGCGAGATCACCGTTTGAAGAATGAAAAAATCGAGAAGACATATGATTTGAAACTTGATGAAGATATTGGTTCAACAGAACATAATAAAATTTTTATATGTGTACAGGAAATCTCAACTAAATTTTTTGTTGTAGCTAATTTGAAGGGTAATGTTTCACAAGTCCCATAAGTAAAGGTACAAAAGAAAACTCTTATGCAGTTGGAAGGATCGAAATGGAGGCCAAAGACCAAAGCCACCAATAAATTTAGATTGAATATGAAGCGAATATTAAACCCTAAACTGCAAAATGAGAAGGTTACAGTTATTGAAGATTCTTCAGGTGAGGAAGATAATGAAAGTGAAGAAAATCTGAGCCCACATCAAAATTGTAGTCAAGAGGATCATTTAATATCGTCAGAGTTGATTCAAGAAAACCATGAAGGTCCAGAAAAGTAGGTTACTCCTATTATAGAACAATTTATGACTTCGAGATCTTCGTTAGTAGAGGAAGCAATGAAGAATAGGAAAGAAGAAGATTCAATATTTAAAAAGCTAAACAGTCCATGGTTGTCAAACTAGGATTCTACATTTCATGGAGAGGTGTATATGGATTCAGAAGTTGAAAATCTCAAGAAAAATTTGCAACAACATAAGTCACAGATTGATTTTCTTAATGAAACTAATGACAGGCTGGTAATGACAAACAAGAGATTAAGAGAAGACCTGGAAGATATTAATGCACACTATCAAGAACTGATAGCTGTCTTGAAAGAAGCATTGAAAAGAAAATGAGAAATCTAGAATCAAGCTGAAGATTTAACCCAACAAGTTCAGAAGTTAAGCAAGAAGAATGAAATGTTATTAAACATAGTTAGAAGTCTGGAGAAAGAGAAGGAGAGAACTAAGAAGCAGTCTCATGCCTTGGAGGGGATCACTATTCTAGCAGAAGCAACCAAGCGGTTATGAATGCTACCTAATTTTCAGTTGTTAAGTATTTTGTTTTGTTATAACACATGCATTAGTTAACATTTTATTGATTTTAAAGATTTGAAATTAAGAAGTAACTATTTTTGTAACTAGTTCAAATTTAGACCTAAAAGACAATTATGAAGTAGTTATGAAATTGCTCTAGTTTGTAAAATGATAAAAATACGAAACTTGATTGGAGTAGGGTTCGATTTTTGTTTCGAGAAGGGTTCTAGAGCTGAATACTTTGGATGTATGTTCAGGCTGATGCATTTTAACTCTCATGTAAGTGTGTGTCAGGACCTGGAATTGTCCATTTTTCCACCACTTATTGACATACTTTTCATCCATTTTCATCCATTTCTTACCATTATTTCTCATTTATCATTCCATTTTTCATCTATTTGTTGCAAGCTGCGCATTGTACAACTGCTACTCCCATTTGATGTTTTAAGTGGTTAATAGTGACTATTTTCCTTTATCTTTGATGAATTAAACTACTATTATGCATAATTTTACTAATGATGGTTTGTGGAGTGAGTTGTCATGTACAGGACGCTCATAGCCAGCTGTTACAGCCTTAACCAAAAACGCATGCCACATAAGAACACCTTGATTCGTGTCTTGATTTTTGGGCAGATGGAAATGAATCTCAAAAATACGAGACATGGGTTTTGTGCGTAACATCCTCATTTACCTGAATCTTGAGGAAATCGCCAAACAAAGCTACAGTTTGCAATATGCAGGTGGTTCTTCGAGAGGGTATTTTCCCGATTTGGTGTTGCGGCCGGTTCCAAAGTTACCAGTAGTTACGGCCATGTTTCAGCTGTTGCAGATCACAAGATGGGGGTTCAATTATTCATTTCCAGGAGATAATTTTATGTATAAATATGTAATCAATCTCATTAAGATGGAGGATTGATTGATGATAGATTGATTGATTAAGCATGATAGATTAGGCAGGATAGGAGATGGATGATAGGAGATAACACAATGTTGTGATGTAGGATTTGATCCAGATCTGTTGTAATTCTTCCATTATGATAATACATGTTGGTTGTTTCTTAATCCTGGAGTTGTAGACTTCTATTGTGGAGATCCAGCTCTGCTCAGTGGAGGAAGGGCCCTCTTCCCTGAGCAGATGCCGGTAGTGTTAATTGTGAGTGTGTTATTGTTTAGATCTACTTATTATTTTGTACATGCTTTCATTCATTGAGCTTATCATAGTTGTATGATTTCATTCATCAGATCTGTCATAATCGTTGTGTTGATAATTCATTTGGTAGTTTGTTGGCCACCATAACAATTCTTTAGATGTACGTAATCAGATCTTGTTTCATAGGAATAGATCTTGTTTGAAGTGTATTTGATTTACAGTTCGATTTATGAATAGGTTTGAGTATTGATTTCTTTTCAAGTAGATGTGATCTAGTTTACAAAGAGTTTCGATTGCATACCAATAGGTAACAATGTCAGGTAGAAATTGTACTCGCATATATTTTGCACGATAGCATTGAAATAAAAGACTTTCTCGGGTTGACAATAAATCTTGTACACTCTGTATGTTGGTAATAATCTATTTGCATATCGGGTGCTCAACATTTTGGTGCCGTTGCCGGGGAAGTTATCAATTGTGCAATAGTAAATCTCACATTGTTTTGTAGATGCATTGTTAAAATAGGGCATGTAGGTTGCATGATTACATTTCAGTTTATTGAATTTATTTTGAGTGTTAATTTTATGTCTTTACATTCAGTTTTATTTCATTTTCAATCTTTGCAGCATGAATCTTATCATTCCCCTTATTGGTGTTGTAAGCACCACCCATTCCACTAACAAGTTGACAGGAACATTCGAAGGAGGAGCCTCAAGATAGCGCACAAAGAATATAATGAAGAGATGGCAGGTGAAAAATATGGAGAAGTTGTTACCTTCGAATTTCCCATGAGAGATTCGAGAGGAGTGGCACCAACGAAAAGAATTCCCCCACATGTTCTACCAAATTTTCACGGTTTGGAAAATGAATACCGTGATGTATTTTTATTTCAATTTGAAGTACTTTGTAGAGGATATGGTTATTGTGCTAATGATCAAAAGTTGAATGTGTTTCCCCTTACTTTAAAAGGAACATCCCTCCGATGGTTCATGAGCCTCGGTGGGAATTGTATACAAACTTGGGAAGATATGAAACGTGTGTTCTTCAAAAGGTACCAATATTATTGTAGGGTCAATGAAGACATTTTTGAAATGACACAAGGAGAAGAAGAGAGTCTGGAGGAATACATAGAACGATTTCAATATAACCTCCAAAGATCCAAACAGAGGAATCTGGGGAAGGAAATCTTAAAAACACTTCTACTCAAAGGAATCCAAGCTGAATGTTTAGAAATATTGAATCTGATCGGAATAGGTAATGTATTTCAGTTAGCATATGATGATATTTGTGAGTTATGTAGAAGGTATTCAAGAGGAAACTTCAAGACTGGTAAGAATTCTAAGGAACTTTTATCTTCATTTTTGAAATCTGTTGCAAAAATAAAAGTTTTACGAACTGAAATCAGCAATTTATTTGACATTTCTAAAGCTGATTTACAATTGGGTGTTTTGCAGAATAAGGAAAAGCAGGAGGAGATAAGAGAAGCAAGGGATTTCCCTTTGGATAGTCTTGAAAGCTGTGGTATATGTGACTTGAATCACTCCACAAATCATTGTCTCTCCTTACCAAAGATGAAAGAAACATATCGTAGAGATCTGGGAGTTGCAGCCAACTCATTGCAACAGTCATGTCAACCATGGCCTACATCTATGGTTCGAAATTCTATCCCTCTATTTCCTTACTCTCATACTCAGCCATTGAATACTCTTCCACCATGGCAGCTGTTGCAGCCTCAATTTAACTTTTACCTACCTTACCCACAAGGTTGGAATGGTCCATCTTATGATCATATGGCCACTCTCCCTCATGCTGCAACACAAGTTGGTCCTTCAATATCAACCTCACAAATCAATCATCTACATCAGCCACATCTATCTTCTCATCACACTCCTTGGTATCCAACACAATTTCCTGTCCAATCCACCCTCCACCCTAACCATAATAAAGCAGTACAGTATGCTTACAGTGCTGAACTGCAAGATGTTTCTACATTTCCCTCTTGTTCTACCTCATCTACACCATTGCAAAAAGGCTGTGCATTGTTGCAGCAAATCCATACGAGGCCCGAACATGTTTTAAATCCAAGTTTTGCAGATGGAGTTTCTTCTAATCCTCATAAGCAAGCAGACACGATCAACAAGACACACGTGATATTTGATGAAGAACAACCATTGGAACCAAAAGCATCATTCACATCAGTAGATCCAGAACTCTTATGCATTGAGGAAGATCAGTTTAATAAGGATCTTCATGGTGTAACATCCATGAGCAATCAAGGGAACAAAGACTTCACCAATTATTGGCACCATCATTTGAAGGGAAGTTGATCTCTCATATCCTAGAATTCATAAAGTTATATTTTTGTATTGGGAGTATGAGCATGCTTGAGTCACTTTTTTGAAAATGGCTCCATTGGAAATATGCATACACTTAAACATTTTTTATATTTCCACGTAGAATAGGGTAGGATAGAATATAAGAATAAAACCATGCTTTTGTTTGGCTTTGTATTTTTATTTTTGAATAAGTATGCTATGTTCCTGTGCCTTGTTGCGATCTGGAAGATCAGAAAGTAGAAAGATGAAGAATGGGTATGAGATGTTTTCATGAATGCTTTGGAATTGTTGACTATTTGAACAAAAATGCTTAAGTCATTTTTGTCATCAATTTCCCAATTTCGATTTGTCCCACTTTCTCCTTTTGATCGGTAAAGTTGCAACGATTATCTACTTGATATTTCAGGATGGAGGAGTGCACCCAACCCAGCTGCGCGTTGAACAACCATTTGAGTATACCTGCGCATTGAACAACTGTGCGTTGAACAGCCATTGGAGTAGAGCTGCGCATTGAACAACCTGCGTATTGAACAACGATTTGAGTGTAGCGACGTGTGCCTGCTACTTCCATGAATGTAGCTGCGCGTTGAAAAGCCTGCAATGTCGTTGCTACTTGCCTAACATTTTGGTGTCTCAAAGGGTATTCCAGTGGGTTTAGAATTTTGGTTTTTCACGATCATTTTTTCACATGATTGAATTAAAGGTGAGCTATTTGAATTGTGTTTCTCGCGCCGTAAACTTAATGAAAGCAAAATAACCCTGAGAAAGAAGCCCTACAAATGTGCATAAGCCACGTCTTGCTCCTCATGAACACTTGCACACAATAATTGATGAGTGCCAGACTTTGTTTAATTGATTGATGTGTTTTTGCACAAAGCATATTACAAGTTGCTATTTGTAAGAGGGAGTTGAAAGCTTTGAACATTTTATCTAACGATGTACAGGTTGATTATGCAAAGTAGTGATTGTGATTAATGCCCCAATTCAGTGAAAATCCTACTCTGAACATTCGATAGTGGATCTCAGCCACACATTTACACTTTCCGAATTTTAGAGACCATATTTCTCTTACAAATTGTAAAACTAACGCAAATGGGCATTCTCTAATTCCTGAACACAATGTGCTTAATGTTAATTTGTCTTTCTTAAAGTCACTTCATGCAGTGATTGATGATTACACGAGCGCAAAGACACAGGTATACAAATGGAACTCTTCAAGCTTGAAATTTGACATGAATTCGTTAGCTGCAACACCCAGCTGTGAGTGATTACTCTCAGCTACAACATTGAGCTGCAACACTGGCTGTGATTGTGCTACAGCTGCGGCTGCAACAGACTGTGCAAGTAAATCCAGGTGCACAATGCTTGAAATTTCTGGTATGGATGTGTGTTATTTTTAAATATACATCATTAAAAAGATTCACATCTATTCCAACACTTTTTGGGGTCAATTTTCGATTATAAAATTTTTGGTGACATTTTGGCTTGAAAATCTTACCGAAACATAGATGGGACAATCATCTTTTGGGAGACTAAATGAAATTATTTTTAAAACCTGTTTATATCCCAAGTATCCCTTTGAATCTAGTTTCCAAAACAATTTGAATTTCTACGATTGGGTGTCAAACGAAAATTTTATGGCCAAAATACTAATAGGGTGTCAAGCTGGCAGCTTAGGAACAGAGCTGGGACAGTCCATTTTTTGATGCCTTATTGCACATATTTTGCAAACCTGTTTCATTGGTGTATTCCCCTATGAATCTAGTTTACAATTCAATTTGAATCACTCCATTCCGATGTCGTACGCAAATTTTATGACCAAAATACCGACCGCCTGTCCCAAATCTGCATTCCTAAAAGTATATTTTCTAGACTGTTCATTGGCTTATTTGACCCATCAATTCTTGTTGGATTCAAAACCTATTTCTAATGGAGATACCTGAATTAATCTACTTTCATCTCCAATTGGAATCACATCAATCCATTATCAAACGAAAAAGTTAAGCCTAAAACCGTGACTATTGGTCTAGTCCAGAATTCAAAAAAACACCTTGTCATGCAGGTTGTTACTGAATGATTCGGAACATCATTACATAGAATTATAAAAATCTGTTTCTAATGGAAATATACCTATTAATTTCTTTAATTTGGCTTTGGAATCACTGAAATTGGACAAGGAACGAAGAAGCTATGATCAAAATACTGTTGGTGAGTCTAGATGAACATTGCTCTGCCGCAGGTATAAAATGGATTTTGCTTTGTTCATTTTTCTTTGGATTTGTTTTATGAGTAATTGCTTGTTGTTTTTTCATAAGTGATTCGGTGAAGAGAGACCAATCATCTCTCTTCTTCCATCATCTCATGTTTTATTGCAGGCAAATGCTAGGTTTTGCAGGTCCTTGGAAGAAGAAGGTCAATGAATGCACGCGTGACTCTTGAAGACTTTTTATCTAGTTGCAAATGGATTGAGCACAGAAAAAAATTGGAGAGATTGATGTGCAACCCATACACATTCCAATGTTTCCAGAGTCAAGTCCCATTGCTACATGCCAAGAATCAATTTTAGACACCTGTCATCCCACTTGTTGCTGAAAGAAACCCCTCAAGAAGCCAATTTCCCTATGGTAAATTTATTCACTCTCCTCATTTCAAAACCCTAAAAAATCCATTCATGTCGAAGTCCCCTTTTCCACTGCTTATGTAGTCGCCATAACCGTTTTATTTCCCATCACTACTACATCATGACTTCACATATACTTTCCACTTCTGAGTTTCATGTTGGTTCTATTTTTCACTATGATTCTTCACAATCATTTATTTTGTACTCGTATTGGATGATGTGGAATTCATTAAGGTCCACCTTCCAATGGTATTGTCCCATCGACTCCAACACATCATCTGGGATCGAGATTAGAGTTTTTATAGTGCCCTGGTATGTGCATGAATCAATGGCAGATTTCCTTGTTGTTAATTATGGGGATTCATCAATGCCTCTTGATTGACAAATCTTGCAGGTGACTCGACTCCAGCACATCCATTCGTACCTGTCAAGATGCACTAAGGTACTTTAGAGCTCATTGTCATCAAAGGTGAGTTTCTTCACATTGGTTAACGGCATACATTAATGGCTGGTAATCCAATGATTTCTTTCCATGCTCGACTTCAGCACATTCATTCGCATGGTAAGAATTGTACCTCGGTTTTGTAGCGGTTGAAGACTATGTGATCTAATGGTTTCAACAATGATTTGCAGCATCATTTTTTTAGTAGTTTTGCAATTCCTTTCCATTTTCAGTTTAGCAGTTGATTTTCAGAATAAGAGAAAGGACTTTCTGCTTCTATGGTAGAATTTCTGCTCATCAATTGTCTCAGCAGTTAGTCTTACATGCAACCAGCACAACATCATGGATCAAATTCGATCTCATCCAGTTTTCAGCTCTCATATACATATGTCTCAGCATTGGATCAGCTACATAGCTCCAGCATACACCAGTCCATTCATGTCAACCAAGGCTTCCATGGAAGTAAAACTTGAGGTAAAATAGCATGAGTTTTTGATTTATTAAAGATTTAGGAAAATGTCATGAAGAACCACTAAGCATTAACCATTTTCATTGACTATATAGCATATTATGTCCATCCATTTCCATCACTTTCCACTCAATTATAACACTTCATCATTCATGCACATCCCCTTCAGATTCCAACCCAACATCTCACCCACCCAACTGGCCAAGCATAAAAAGAGATGGATACCTCATTGTTGTCACACAAGAACCAACAATAGGAAATTTTGCTGCTGCCACACAAGAACCAACAGTAAGGAAAGAAGTCTTACTGTTGCCACACAAGAACCAGCAGTACAAAACGGTCCTCTATTGCCATATAAAAATAATGAGGAGAAATAAAGCAGCTGATACACATCTTGAAAGAGAGAGATAGGTTGGACACAAGAACCTACAACATGAAAAGTTGATGTAGAAGCCATTCCTTCTCAAGAGTATGCTATCACACAAGCACGATAGAAAACAAATGCATGATTTCTTTGATTTGTTTGCTTTGTTCAGTGGTGCGCATAATGGTCCACATCTTCATAAGTCTTGAGCATGAGCATGAGCATGATACATGCACAATGGAAATCCTGTAGCAGCTTTATAGGGTCTGATGTGAAGTGTATCTCAGCAGCATGAAGATGATATTTGAGCAGCTTGGGTCATCATAAAAGAAAATCTGCAAATGCGATCTCTTGCTGGTATGAAGATTTTCTGTGCATCATCATTTTATTTTATTTTTATAAATACACTATAAGCACTTAATTACAACCACGGGGAATAAAAAATCGAGCTCACACAGTCAACTTCAAAGAGCATACAGTCATTTTTCAGGTAGCCTAGAGTCATTTTTATAAGTTTGAGATGTGTTTCCAGCTAGCACATATATAAAAAAATTGGATGTTGACAGTGATAGTGCAGATACAAGAAAACAACAGTCCCAAAGTTCATTTGATTTCATGAATGGAAGGTAAAATACTCAGTTTGGGGGAAATGGTTGTTCACAATTAAGATGACAACTCCTCTTTTGCATGAGGACATGCAACATATTCAGTTTGGGGGAGTGGTTTTTGACATTTTTGTGCATATTGATTCTTTTATTCATCCACACCTGGCAAAAATGAAGAATTTGATTTGAAGATATCTCACAAACCACGAATTGGATCCTCATGAAATTTGTACAGGAAATGAATAGCAGCATGATGAACAACCGTGGCAAGTTTCAGCTCAATCAAGTGTACGGTTTTTGTGGGTTCATCTAATTTTTGGTGAGGAGATGCACTATAATGGTACTTACCTGCTTGCAAAATTTCAGCCCAACCCAGTTTGTAGTTTTTGAAATATTGGCTCTGGAAGTTCAGCTGCAATACATTGTTTTCATGTTCAAAAGTACAGAATTTGATTTGGGAATATCTTTCAATTGGTAAGTTGGATCCTGATTAAATTTGGACAGGGGATGCATAACATCATGAAGAACAACCATGGAAATTTTCAGCTTAATCCAGTGTACGGTTTTCGCGAAAATGACCATAATCACCTACAGCCAATTCGCATTTTTCTCGAAATCCGTGATCTGGGTTTGGCTAATTTTCAGCATGGAGATGCATTAGAGTGGTTTCTACCTTCTTGCAAAATTTCAGCCCAACCCAGTTTGTCTTTCGGGATAAAATCGCTTCAGACGTTTCCCGTTAAAAAGGCTAAAACGCCGTAAAATATTGTCATTTCCAAGTTTTCCAGCGGCTTAACAAAGTTTTCCGGCGGCTGAACATAGTTTTCCGGCGGCTGAACAAAGTTTTTCGGCGGCTGAACATAGTTTTCCGTCGGCTGAACAAAGTTTTCCGGCGGCTAAACAAAGTTTTCCGGCGGCTGAACATAACTTTCCGGCGGCTGTGAGTCCGCCAAATTTGTCGCTAAATTTAGCGCAGTTCTGCCAAATTTGCCGCTAAAACCTTCGCCAACTTCTCTGCTAAAATAAGTTGACTCCGCCAAATTGCCGCTACATTTAGCGTTGTTCCGCCAAATTCTTCCCTAAAACCTTCGCTAATTCCTCTGCTAAAATAAGCTGTGTTTGCTAAATTTCTACTAAAGAGCTGCGAATCCGCCAAATTTTCTCCTAAATCCTCTGCTAAGTGACTCTGCCAATTTGTGTTAAACTCTCTATTTCTTCTAGCTGCAGCTGTGCAAATGGTAAAATGAAGAAACGAGTGAATGAGTTTTTTTTCAAGTTGGATGCTACATAGGTATTGGGTTGGATGAGGACATGCAACAAGTTCAGTTTGGGGGAAATGTCAGGACCTGGAATTGTCCATTTTTCCACCACTTATTGACATACTTTTCATCCATTTTCATCCATTTCTTACCATTATTTCTCATTTATCATTCCATTTTTCATCTATTTGTTGCAAGCTGCGCATTGTATAACTGCTCCTCCCATTTGATGTTTTAAGTGGTTAATAGTGACTATTTTCCTTTATCTTTGATGAATTAAAAGACTATTATGCATAATTTTACTAATGATGGTTTGTGGAGTGAGTTGTCATGTACAGGACGCTCATAGCCAGCTGTTACAGCCTTAACAAAAACGTATGCCACATAAGAACACCTTGATTCGTGTCTTGATTTGCGGGCAGATGGAAATGGATCTCAAACATTCGAGACATGGGTTTTGTGCGTAACATCCTCATTTACCTGACTCTCTAGGAAATCGCCAAACAAAGATACGGTTTGCGATATGCAGGTGGTTCTTCGAGAGGGTAATTTCCAGATTTGGTGTTGCGGCCGGTTCCAAAGTTGCCAGCAGTTAGGGCCATGTTTCTGGTGTTACTAATCACAAGCTGGGGGTTCAGTTATTCATTTCCAGGAGATAATTTTATGTATAAATATGTAATCAATCTCATTAAGATGGAGGATTGATTGATGATAGATTGATTGATTAAGCATGATAGATTAGGCAGGATAGGAGATGGATGATAGGAGATAACACAATGTTGTGATGTAGGATTTGATCCAGATCTGTTGTAATTCTTCCATTATGATAATACATGTTGGTTGTTTCTTAATCCTGGAGTTGTAGACTTCTATTGTGGAGATCCAGCTCTGCTCAGTGGAGGAAGGGCCCTCTTCCCTGAGCAGATGCCGGTAGTGTTAATTGTGAGTGTGTTATTGTTTAGATCTACTTATTATTTTGTCCATGCTTTCATTCATTAATATTATCATAGTTGTATGATTTCATTCATCAGATCTGTCATAATCGTTGTGTTGATAATTCATTTGGTAGTTTGTTGGCCACCATAACAATTCTTTAGATGTACGTAATCAGATCTTGTTTCATAGGAATAGATCTTGTTTGAAGTGTATTTGATTTACAGTTCGATTTATGAATAGGTTTGAGTATTGATTTCTTTTCAAGTAGATGTGATCTAGTTTACAAAGAGTTTCGATTTCATACCAATAGGTAACAATGCCAGGTAGAAATTGTACTCGCATATATTTTGCACGATAGCTTTGAAATAAAAGACTTTCTCGGGTTGACAATAAATCTTATACACTCTGTATGTTGGTAATAATCTATTTGCATATCGGGTGCTCAACAGTGTGGAAGACTCAGACTGATCTATATATACATATAAGCCATTTTATCCTCTATATTGTTTTTGTTTATGGCCTGTTTGACCACTCAACTCATGAATTCATTTATTGATTAATGTTTTTATTCATGTAAATGCTTATGCATTGTGGACAGAACAAGTACTGTTCTTATCAATGTTCATGGTTTATATCCATTATTTATGCGTTTATATCTTAGTCCTTCATGTTATTTCATGACTCAGTTCCTGTATTAGCTTGCTGATTGTTTACCTTCTTGTAAATGAACTTTCCAACCAAAAAAACCATAAAAATCAATTCCATTTTTTCTTTTTGTTTTGAGATTGTACTAGCTCATTCCTTTGTAGTCTAGAAACAATTTCTAGCACATACATCTTTGGCGCTGTTACTGGGGACGAAAGTGAAGCATATCTTCCCTGGGATATCAATATTGATTTGGTTTTGAGAGGTGAACGAAATTAGAAAACTTTCAGACTACATTTTCACCAGACAATGTTTCACAGTGGCTACTAGAAATATTGGAACAAGAAGAAAACCTACTTCACATTTACATTCGGGTGTCTCAGACCCAGAGCATATTTTGAAAGAAGCAAGGAAAATTTGGAGATCTTTGTCCTCTCCTTCTTTGTTTACTCCTGGTCAAGTAGAGTCAGCATCCTCTTTTACATACTTAGAGCTTAAAATAGAATAAGGAAAGCAAAATATTTCTTGGTTATCTCCTTCTACACCAGTTGAGACCTTTTAGATTCTTACTGCTCCCTTGTTTAGTCAAAAAACAAAAACTGAAGTTCATGGTAAAACTCCCTTGTTTCAGTTTAAGCCTTATAAAATCTTTTCTCGGCCAAGTCCAAGCAAAGTTATTCAACCTTTTTATTCACTAAAACAAAGTAGTTTCACCATGGAAGCATAATATCCTTTGGACATGATGGATCGAATGGTAGCTGCTGGATCGAATGGATCAAATGTTGTGTACTGCTGCCTTAGTAGCACATAAGTTTCTTCCTTTTGTTCATCTCTCTTGCTCTGTAGCTGTGTCTGTAGGTTCGACACAAAACTTTCAAATAATTGGTATGCTCTTTCCAATGGTTTGTCGGTGTCGGTCTCAGGTGTCCTTGGTATTACTATTTGTGTCAAAGCCCTGCATTTAGTTAGGAATTTGACTTATTCTATTTTCATTTTTTCAATTCTTTCTTGTTTTGTTCAATTTCTTGTTGATGCTTCTTTGGTGAGTGCTTCCAGGAGTTGATCCAACTCCCCATCTTTCAGCTTTTGTGTTTTGACTGCAGAAGTCAATCCCAGTTGATGAAGGTGGATAGCTGTGTTACGGAGAGAAATTCCTATGGCTTGGGGTACCACAATAGATAGCTTGACTCCAGAAATCAATCCTTTCCAATATGCAATAGAAATTAAATATCTAACACTAAAGGATCAGACCTCGTACCTTATTCTGGATGGTTGAAGTAGATCCCTGTTGAGCTTTCCAACTTCTGCTTGAATTGATTAATCCCTTCCTCAACAACAAGTAAACAATACAAGCATACTATATATATTGGTGTTAGATCTATTATAACATATATAATCAATAATGTATAAGCATTTAAAATCACCCATGGATGAAATATTCATTCAAACATACATTATTGGATAGGAAAATATATTTCTATTAATTATAAAATCAGAGATTACAATAGGTACAACCTCTGTCGACGCATCTGCGAATCAAAGAAACTGAATCCCCCACTTGGGCCTCCACCACCTCAATCCTCCATCTCTCGATAGCAAGCTTACAAGCAAAAGGAAATCTTGGGAAGAACACAAAAGTGCTCCAAGGGACAAAGGTATGCAGACTCAAGCACAAGTTCCGTCAACAATGGACTGTAGTTCCTTTGCTCTCAATTCTCTCATATGCTTTCAATGTACCAAAGAGTTCCTTATATAGCTTTTCAAAGGGGTAATGAAAGGTCGAATCTGAGCAATCTCAAGGCATATGGAAGGCCAGGAGTCGAGTGAGTCGGATCCATGTCAAGTAAAACTCCAAAAGCATTTGGATTATGCACACATCCCGATGTACGCAGTTTTAGGGGTCAAACCCACGTATATACGCGATTAGGGGTTTAAAAGTCGTGTATGTGAATTTACACATGTTTTTAGGGATGGTCAAAGGGAAATCAAAGCACAAAACATGGTCCAAGGGGTCTAAGGAGTCTGCAGAGGGACAGGGGGAAGGCCATACAAGTGTGATTCTCCTGGAGTGGTAAAATCAGCTATAACAGATTCCCCCTAATGTGTGAGGTCAGATGGGTCATACGATGGCCGAAATACATTATAAGTCTATCCTAGAAGTGGAGTGATGAAGGATCCTAAATGGAAGACCAACCACCCAATTAGCATAGTACAATGATACAACTCTACACATAACTACAGATACATATAGCAGTCCCGGATACATAAGAGTACAATGGCCATGAATAGGCATGATACAATATATCACATAATTGGTCATCGCCACGTACAATATACATAGATCAGAATCTCCATGATGAAGATATACAAAGGATCATGATCTCCATAATCGCTGAAGATATACAATGGATCAAGATCTCCATAATAGCTAGAAATGTCTGACATATACTGGAATAAAGTCACGAGAGCTGAAATCTCATGAACACTGGCACGATCAAGGAGGTAGCATAGAAGAGATGCCACCAATATGGAAGGTCTTCTACATAAACCGCTACGAGTACATGTCCTACTATGTGAATAGAGGTGTTGAGGTCGAACATAGTAGTCCATTGTTTGATTACCGGTCATTGATGTATACCGTTAATAGACATGAGATCACCCACTGATAATGAAAATGGGAATCAAGGTACTAGAGTGAAAACTAACAAGTGTGAATAGATGTGTTGAGGTTGAACACTTGAGAGGATCCATTGATTAGGGGACATTGATGTATTCCCAAAGAATGTTGATGGTGAGAGAACCTGCCACTGATGACTGCGAGTCTCAAGGCATTCAAAAATGACTCTAGATTCCAATCCTAGAATAAATGATCTGAAGTCGATTGGATGAAATCCGCTGGAAGGAGGGCATTAAGGAATCCCCCATCATCCAACACGAGGTACTCAGCAAAGCTGTATAATGTGGAAGGACTTGATCATAAGGTGCACAAACCAGTAACTGTACTAGGAATGGCCAACATGCAAAGTCAAAATAACTGAGGAATGGCTGACTTAGGTTTCAAGTTCCTTCGAACAAGAGCATAACGGCATATGGTGACTGAATAAAGGTATCATAGACTCGATATATAAAATTGGGACATCTTTACGACATAGGAGGCATCGACAGAGGCTCCATGGGGACTGGAAGCTTAACCAGTCGGTGGAGATAAAATTAGATAAATGAGTATAGCTCCTAAATTCAAACTATAAACCCAACCAATGGATGTGATATACAGTGATCTGTTTGAAGGCGACATGACTCGAGAGCTGCCAAATATAACATCTTTCCTTGTCTGGCTTTTTGGTTTTTTAATTTTTTTTGGACTTTTTCAAATATTTAAAAAGCTTGAAAAAGAATAAAACTGCTTTATAGTTACAGACTAGGAGGAGACGAGTGTCATAGGGGCAAATAAACTAGTTCGAAGCAGTGGAACATACCTATGCTCAATGCAAGGATACATGTGTAGGATAGCATCACTCGGGGGAAAATCCCCTCCCGGTAAAAATAGGGAATCAAGCTGTAAATGATATATAAAATGGCTTTGCATGGCTAGACATGAGACAAGTGCAGGCTATATGGCTGAAACTCAATGTCAGGGAAGCTGGCATAAGGCTCAATGAGGCAGGAAAAGCTCATGAGAATGCAATTACAACTTGACATATACAAGGGAGTCCCAGGGAAATGACTAACATAAAGTTCAAGAGGAGTATGAAGCTCTTGCTCAAGGACATGGCAGGACTAAAAGGGACTCCCGGACCTAAGAGAGGACTCAGAACATGGGTACCAAATGAAAAATGGAGCTAACTAGGACACCCATGTATAGGAAAGCTCTACCATTCACGTAATATCACTTCTAACAATAGCATGAAGGTTCTGTGATACCATGGAATGGGTTCGTACCTATGGTTAAGATGGAATGGTCATAAGTCAATGCATAAGTGCAAGCGGATGTGAAATCCTAACCTATATGCCAGTTCAGACATAATACTTGTGATAGGCATGAACGTGTCGAAACCTCGGAGAGAGTGTACAGAAACGAGAACCTACATGACAACCATATTAGTCCAAAACAACCCAAAATAGTCAATAAAGAATCCAAACTGTAGGATCATGACAACTACACCCAAAGTAAACAATGCGGTGAATGATGGGACATAAAAGGGAAATTAAGGTGTAGACCCAACGTTCACGCATCCACTACCACCCCCATGAGGGTGACCACCGGTGTAAATACCGAGTGAAAGGAATAAAAATCCTCCACAAATGGAGTAGAGGAAGGAATGTGACCAATCCAAAATCTATGAGCACCATAAGGGGCTGTGATGCCCCCAAGTCTGACACCAGGGTCCGTACTAGGACCAAGGACGGGTGATAGGATACCAGGCATCTCAAAAATAAAAGGACTCGAACTCAAGAGAGCATAAATATACTCAAGTAACCACGATCCCAAAGGCCAACTAGTGCACAAAGAGCACACTCCTAAGAAAATCTACAGCCAAAATAGAAGAAAACCAAGGGGAGAATATGTGAGCTCCCGAATGTAGCAGGTATGTCTCGCTTAGGAGAGGCTCAAAACTCCCATACACTACAAGCGGAGGTACATAACCCATTATAGTGGCCCTCAAATTCAACGCATAAAGCGACTGTGCTGTTCGACCTCTACCTAGCCAGGACACTCACAGAATAACCTCTGCAAGTACCCCCTCGATAACCTAGGTAAGGAAACTAAGGTCACCTCAATATAATCAATTCTCAGGAGGTCAGTCGTAGGCGGGATTGACCGTATGGGTAGGGTAGAAAATCCCGAAACTCTCAAAAGAGCCCCCAGATAAAAATACAATCCTGGAAATATCTCTGGTGCTACTCAGTTATGACTAAGGGTCATCCCAATCAATAACCGCTCAGATTGCCTCGTGCTTAACTCCCTTGTAAGAGGAGGATACTAAGAAACACTAATTATACCAAGGAATTTCACACTCTCACCTAGACAGACACATACATGTTGTTGTTTAGTGGTCTTGGAGAATTTACTCACAATGAACTGTTCCAAGACCCTAAAACCTAATCTTGTTGGTGTACCCTATCAAAGAAAAGAGTGTAATTCATTTTATTATGCGTTGATTTTATTTGGTTGTAATTACTCAAAGGGAAATGGCCATGCAAATAATGACATTATGACTCAGTAGTGGAATAAATATGCACACCATAACAAACAATGCTAAGTGCAATCTTTGTCAAATAAAAAATAGGGTATGCCACTACATGAGATGCATAAATATATATTCGTTTTTGAATGCCAATGCAATCCTTCCTATATGAAAGCCTAAATAAAACTCTCATCCAAGCAATCCAATGCAAGTACCTCCTCAAATCCATATCTAAGATGCAACTAAGAGTGCAACTACTTTGTATTTTTCAATATAAAAGAATGACAAATGCAATAAAAGTCATATAAAACTCTCAATCTCTGCAACAAGTATAAAAGACAAGACCAGCAAGACACCGAGACAAAAAAGAGTAATGCACTAATGGAAAAACAAAAAGGATAAATGACTAAAACTACTTTCAAAGAAAAATCAATGAAAAAGCGGTCTCTGGTCACAAAAGAAGCATCCAACATACAACATCAGACCCAAGGTAGACCCAACCACACTCACAACCCGCCCAACAACTTCCCACAACATCAAACTCACCAAAAGGGAGGATGTACACGACTGTTTAAAGAATAGTTGCGTATATACGCGACTTTTGGCCAAAAACCTACATGTATACGCGGATTTTGGCCAAAAACCTGCGTGTATACGTGACTTTTGGCCAAAAATCCGTGTATGTACGTGACTTTTGGCCAAAAACCTGCGTATACAGAGAAAGCAGTGGTAAAAAGTAGGCCAAGGGTCAAACCAATAAAGGGGAGTGTCAATGGATGTACATACTATAAAATGCAACACAGAAACAAGGAGAAAAAAAGAGCAAGTCAATAATATCAAGCCCATTGTTCCCGCAAACCCCCAAATAAAAACAAGGAACATACCCATCAGAGTTGCCAATTCTGTTACGAAGATAAATTCCTATGGCTTGGGGTACCACAACAGACAGCTTGACTCCAGAAATCAATCCTTTCCAATATGCAATAGAAATTAAATATCTAACACTAAAGGATCAGACCTCGTACCTTATTCCGGACGGTTGAAGTAGATCTCCGTTGAGCTTTCCAACTTCTGCTTGAATTGATTAATCCCTTCCTCATCAACAAGTAAACAATACAAGCATACTATATATATTGGTGTTAGATCTATTCTAGCATATATAATCAACAATGTATAAGCATTTGAAATCACCCATGGATGAAATATTCATTCAAACATACATTATTGGACAGGAAAAGATATTTCTTTTAATTATAAAATTTGAGATTACAATGGATACAACCTTTGTCGGCACGTCTGCGAATCAGAGAAATTGAATCCCCCAATTGGGCCTCCACCACCTCAATCCTCCATCTCTCGATAGCAAGCTTACAAGAAAAAGGCAAGCTTGGGAAGAACACAAAAGTGCTCCAAGGGACAAAGGGATGCAAACTCAAGCACAAGTTCCATCAACAATGGACTATAGTTCCTTTGCTCTCAATTCTCTCATATGCCTTCAATGTACCAAAGAGTTCCTTATATAGCTTTTCAAAGGGGTAATGAAAGGTCGAATCCGAGTGATCTCAAAGCACATGGAAGGCCAGGAGTCGAGTGAGTCGGATCCATGTCAAGGAAAACTCCAAAAGCATTTGGATTATGCACACATCCCGATGTATGCAGTTTTAGGGGTCAAACCCATGTATATACCCGATTAGGGGTTTAAAAGTCGTGTATATGAATTTACACATGTTTTTAGGGATGGTCAAAGGGACATCAAAGGAAAAAACATGGTCCAAGGGGTCTAAGGAGTCTGCAGAGGGACAGGGGGAAGGCCATACAAGTGTGATTCACCTGGAGTGGTAAAATCAACTATAACAAGCTGTTAGTGTTTGTTGTTTCTGCTATTTTTCTTTCTTCTTTTTCTCTTTTCTCTTGATTTTATGCTTAGATTTATGGATCACTTCTGATCCTGTTGTTATTGATGTTGTTTGTTGTTGTGGTGTTTGGTGTTCTTCAGTCAGTGGATTCTCAGTCAAATGAACTTTTGCTGTGGTGGTATTAGCTTGTTGGGTTTCTGGGATGGGGTTTGTGGTTCTTTGTGCTTCTAATGGTGCTGAAGATGGTGGTTCTGGATTGTGACGAGACTCTGGTTCTGGTGGTGGTGGTGATGGTGAATGGTCTGGAGTTAGAGGGGTGGTCGGAAGATTTGTCGCTATGGAGTCTTCGACTTTTGTTTGAGGGTCTAAAGGATTATCGATTCCTTCATCTTCCTTGAGGTTATCGATTTCGGCATTTAATGCTGCTTGATTACCTTTGAGGGCCAGTAGTCCCCTCACTGTCTCATTGACTGGACGATTTTGGAAGGTTTGTGTAAATGATGAGATGTGGGTGGCAACTACGGTGGATGTCAGGTCGGGGTTGTGAATGTACGATGATTTGATAAGTCCTATGACTGATGGTGGTGATGAAGTTTGTGGAATGAGGCTTTGTCAGGCAGATCTTGACTCGACAAGTTTGTGGGTGGTGTTGATCTACTGGGATTTAAGGAATAGATTTGGAAAATAATTGATAAATTGTTGAATTTAAACATCTTTATCAATTTTTTCCTTAAGGGTTCTAGGGATAATCTCATTGTAGCTTGGTGATATGGCCACGGTTGACTCTAGTGTTATCTTAGTTGGAGAAGGTCTTGGTGAGTCTGGGGTTAAAACGATAGAATCTATCATAGGTGAGGTCGCAATTCTTACCTTCTTTAGCTTGCCTTGTTTTCCTCTTGACTCGACAAACTGCTTGAATTAGGTCTCGACTGATACCTTCTTTTTTTCAGCATCCTCCAGAATGTCAGCAGTAGTAGCCAGGAGTTCTTCCTCATCTTTTGACTCCTTTGATAAGATAGGTTTACGCTTCCCCTTCCCTTTTCCCTGAGTTCCTTTCTTTTTTCTTGAGGTTTCTATTTCCTTAGCTATTTTCCTCAAATTTTCTTTTTCCATAGCATACTCTGGGTTATCTGATAGACTATCTTCCTCTATCTATTCTTCTCCTTTCTCTTGTTGTTGAGTTGGGACGATAATGTTTTTCTATGTCGGTGTGACCGCCTGCTGTTCAGTTGGTGCATTTTCGATTTGGAGGGTTTCCCCCCCCTCTATTGGAGTGTCCCCTCAGGTGAAAGTACTAATATGAAGGTTGAATTTATAGTCTTCCTCCTTCCCCTGGTCGGTCAATGGATCTATATTGACTTGATTATTTTCTTTTGCAGCCTCCGGTATGGGGATGTCGATTTTTGTTTTCCTGGCCAACTCTGTGAAGATCTCCTCGACTGTTGGATAGTAGTCGAGTGGATTTTCCTTTCCTGTAGACCCTTACTAATGCCATACTACTGTGTGGTCTAGTTCTAGTTGGATGTGTGCTATAGGAGATAGACATCTTCGGATGTTTTGAGGCATCCTCCATCTGGCTGTTCGGATTTTTCAGGTTTTGAAACCAGTGTTATAGGAATACTTTGCCTTCTTCCTATTGTAATGGGGTTGTAGCCATTGAAAACAGCTTAAAGCACCACATATGAAACCTGGTTGGCTCCAAGAATTCTTTATGCCCGGCTGGACATAGGTGATACATAGCTATCCATATTAAGAGTGATGGGAATCTGATCATTGCACCTGATTCCTAACACTTCTCGTAGATGGATTTGAGTATGTCAGCCATGTATTGGGCCCAACGGTATATCTTTCCTATGCTTTCTATGCAGTCGAATTCCTCCAGCATGTCGAGCTTCAAGTCACAACCATGTCCTATGACAGTTAGGACGATGGACATGATTTTGGCCACCATTTTGGGTGTAGTGGCTTGGACTTGCCTGATTATTATCCCTTTTGAATTTTTTCTTGTCGATGTTCCTGTTAGTCTTTCGACTAATCCTTCCTTGATGCCTACAGGAACAGGGTCACCTTTGCTGGATAGCCCAGTGAGTTTATAAATGGTTTCAGCTGATATTTCAATGGGTGTGTCGAAGTAAAACTTCCTATTGTGGTACTGACTGATTATGAATTTGACAATAGTTCCTTCGTTCCTCAAAAACTTTCCATGAGCGATGCATTCATAAAGTTCATAATTGTGCTCTGATTTAACTTCTCTGCTTCCTCTCTCATTTTTTACTTTCCCCGGTAAGCCCATTCTTTGATTTTTCTCCACTGTTTCACCCACGAACCTTCCTGCACTTTCATGTTTTTAATGTTCTTTAATCATTTTACTAGTGGACTTATGGCGTATTCCATCTTTTTTATTTTGGCTTTCATCACTCTGGTTTGTTTTGGGGCCATTTTGTTGGTTATCTATTCGGCTCTCTTAGTAGTTGATTTTCTCAATGGGGTCTTGTAATTCTGTCGCTCTTGATCTTGATGAAACAGTATGTGATTTTCGATTGGTGTAGTATTTATAAGCGGAGCAGATGGCAATCTTGTAGATGGTGTTATTACTGGAGGATTTGATGGTAACGAACACTCTAATGAAGGATGAGTTAATACATTTTGGTTTCGGCGCTCCCTGTGACTGTAGTCATGATGATTTGATTTGACGTTTTGATCCTCTTATCGATGATGAAGGTATGGTCGATCTGTGGTATGTCGATGGTAAAAATGTCGATTATTGTCGAATGGTCTACTACGCCTGTTGAAGTCCATTTTGATTTTTCTTGATTCTTTTTGGGGTTTTAGGTATTTTCTTTTTATAGTTTTTTGTAATAGTTAGAAAACCATTTTTCTCTCCTTTTTTTTTAGTTTTGGTGCCGTTTTAGGTGGGCACCGTTTACCATATTCCGACATACTGTTCCCTGTAATGTTCTTAGTCAAAATGATCCATTGGCATTCATTTCTTCGATAATATATGGTCCCATCCATTATGTGTGTAACTTTTTAGGTTTTCCTTTCACCCGGCTGTTGTATAAGAATGCAAGGTCTCCGACTGACAAATTCTTATTTTTAATGTTTCGGTCATGTCAAGCCTTTTGTTGTTGCTTCTGAATTTATTGGTGTTGTATAACAAGTAGTCGGTGTTCTTCTAGTTTGGCTAATTGCATTAGTCGATCCTTTCTTGTTTCTTCAACATTGATATGTAAGATGTCGGCTATCATCGGTGTCTGTTGTAAAAAATGTAAAGGAACGACTGCTTCTTGGCCATAGAGTAGTCGAAAGGGTGTTTGGTTGGTCTAGTGTTTATATGTTGTTCTATATGCCCGTAATACTGCAGGGATTTTTTCATCCAAGTCATGTTTGTTGGTATTGCATATTTTTGTTAGATCTCTTTTCGGTGTTTTGTTGAATGCTTCTATTGCTCCGTTCGACTGAGGGTGATAGTATGTGATTTATCGATGGTCAATTTTGAACTATTCTGTCAATGTTGTGATTATTTTATTGATGAAATGTGAGCCTTGGTCACTAATTAAGTTTATAGGATAGCCAAACCTAGTGATAATGTTTTCATATATGAATTTAGCAGCTACCTCACTAGAACACGTGTCGACAGGTTCTGCTTGTGCCCATTTAGTGACATATTCAATTGCTATTAAAATATATCTTACACTTGTCCTTTTTGCTGTGACTGGAAATGGACCTATAAATTTGATATCCCATATTTCGAATGTGAGGCTTGGGTTTACTGATATTAAAGGAATTTCTGTACTAGGTAGCGATCGACCTAGACATTGGAAGCGATCACATTTTGTCACAAACATTTTACAGTCTTTGTATAGTGTTGGCCACCATAGTCTTGATTGTTGGATTTTATTTGCAGTTGTATCCGAATGAAAGTGTCCTCTTGTTGGTCCATAGTGTGCTTCATACATAATGTTTTCTTGTTCACGTTCTAACACACACCGACGGAGTACTTTGTCCAGATGCATTTTATATAAAAATCCATTAATAAGGCTATATGGTGCAACTTTCATGGCTAAAATTTGTTTCTTTTTCATGCTCATTCCATTTGGTGCTTTACCATTCTATGAAAATTAAGCTATTTCTTCCAAATCTATAGGAACAACTTCTATTTGAAATAGATGTGCATCTGACATGTCATCTTCGACTCCTGTTGGCTCCTCCCCCATGTCAATTCTTGACAAGTGGTTGGGCCCAACACTCAATCATCCTGGTCAAACTACTACTTCAAATTCAAATTATTGGAATAGCAATAGCCAATGACAGATTCTCCCGTGGTGCAAAGGTTTATTGACAAGGTATTTTAATGCTTGATGATCTGTATAGAATATGAAGGGGTTAACTAGTAGGTAGTGTCGATACTTTTGAAGAGCAAAGACCATCCTTAGTGCCTCCCTTTCTATCATGGAGTAGTTGTGTTCATCTTTTTTTGATTTTCTAATACTGTATATGATTGGGTAATCCATAATGTCTTCACTAGGTTGTGTCAATATTGCTCCTATTGCTAAGCTTGAGGCATCAATATGCACATGGAATTTGATCGACTAGTTTGGGAATCGAAGAATGGGTGCTTAGTGTTAGATTTTTATCATTCAAGCTAGCATTATGATCTTAGGATATTTAATTGAGAGACATGCACAACAATAAAACACAAGAGACAAGAGACACAAAGAATTTTCCTCAGGGAAACCATAAAAAAGAAAACCCCGCAACTTCCTCAGAGATAGAATCAACACCAAAAGTAAAACTTGAAAATAGTAAGATGATATCCCGACATCAGTAGTCTCTCTCTGATCCCAGTGTCTCCTGTCTCACTCATGCGCCCCAATGAGTGAGTATGTGTGTGATAAATAGAGAGGCTCACTCTCTATTTATATTCTTTTGATCACTTGAAACTCACTCCAACATGTCGACCTCGCTTAACAATTACTTACTAGAGCCGACATCTCTAGGAGTGTCTAATAACCCTAGCGCCCCACAACTTGTATCTTACCCTAAATCAGAATGGCCTACCTAGCACTTATATTTGATCATGTAGGAACCAATCCTATAATCATATCAAAAAGGCATGCCCAACACTCACATATGACCATGTAGGAACACATCCCACAACCCTGTCAAAAAGGCCCAGCACTCACATCTGACCATGAGAGGAACCAATCCAACATTCATGTTAGAAAGGCTCTGCACTTACATATGACCATGCAAGGAACCGATCCAACATACATATCAAGAAGGATCTGCACTTACATTCGACCATGCGAGGAACCAATCCAACATACATGTTCAAAAGGGATTTGCACTTACATCTGCCCATGCAAGGAACCAATCCAGCATGCATGTTAGAAGGGCTCTGCACTTACATCTGCCCATGTCAGGAACCAATCCAACATGCATGTCAGAAGGGCTCTACATTCACATCTGATCATGTAGGAACCAATACTACAGTCACATCAGAATGGCCCTCAGTACCAGACTGAGCTTTCCTGGTAACTGACCAGGTGCCTCCATTCCAAGAATGGCAACAACCCTTATATCTAATCAAGTGGGAACCAATCCCTCAATCACATCAGAATGCCCATGCGCTCACATCTGATCATGTAATACTACATCTTACATTTGTACCAAAAAGGCCCTCAGTCCTAGATCGAGTATTCTTGGTAACTGACCAGGCACCTCCATTCCAATAATGGCAATAGCCCTTATATCTGATCATGTAGGAACCAATCCTATAGTCATATCAGAATGGTTCAACACTCATATCTAACATGGAAGGAACCAATCCTCTCACCATGACAGAATGGCTTAGCCCTCACATCTTACCATGGAAGGAACCAATCCTCTCACCATGTCAGAATGGCTCATGGACTCATCACTTCCCATTGGAAGGAATCTCAATCTGGAGAATAGAAAACTTCTCCTTGAAGTACTCAAACTTCACTCTGGCTAATGGCTTCATCAACACATAAGATATCTATTCGTCCATCGCAACATACTGGAGCTTCATTGCTCCTCTTTGCACCATATCCCTGATATAGTGATACTTGATCTCGATATGCTTCGACTTGTCATGGAACACTGAGTTTTTCGACAACTTCTCACAACTATGGTTGTCGCAATGTATACAAGTAGCATCCATCTGGATATCAAATAAATCAGACAGTAGCTTCCTCAGCCATACTGCCTCACAACTAGCTGAACAAGCTACGTCATACTCTGCTTCAGCTGTACTCAGTGCCACATAGGATTGCTTCCTGCTAAACCAAGAGATCACACATGATCCCATACTGAAGCAACACCCTGAAGTGCACTGCCTACCCAATATAAATCAACATAACCTTCCAGCTTAATATTTTGATTTGCCTCATACTTGATCCCATAATCAACTGTACCCCTCAGGTACCTTACTGCATGCTTTGCAACCATTAGGTGAACATGTCTCAATGTGTTCATAGCAAAGCAAATATCTGGTCTCATATTTGTCAGGTACATCAAGGACCCAATCATCTGATGATACATTGTAGCATCAACCGTCTCTGATGAAGCCTCACTCAATAGCTTCATGTTTGATGCCATAGGTGTGGTCATGGCCTTGCAGTACATCATACTGAACCTATTCAATATCTCTAATGCATACTTCCCTTGTCCATACCTCCATGCTTAGAAAATAGTGCATCGACACGTAACAGGAGCATCATTGGTCTTCCACCTTCAACCTTGAAGCAAAGGTTGGAATCCACTTTACTCTCAATAAAGCCTAGAGTCATCAGTAATTTGTCTATCCTGTTGTACCATGTTGAAACTTAGGATATTCTGTAGTCACTCGCTCTGAAGCATCATACTCCCTCTGTCTTCCATACTCTATGCACTGAAACATTATGTACCAGAGTGACAAGTAGCTTCCTCTGCTACTAATATTCTATGTATCCATCTAAGATCATTGGATACCAAGATCCTCTATCTTGAAATTTTTCAAAATTTCTTCTTGCACCCATCCGTGAGCTTGTCATCCTCTATCAACCTTGTAGCAAAGGTTAATATCTTCATCAATCTCCTCATGTATGTGTTATCCCATGGGTGCCTTTTGAGCTCGTACAAGGATTTCTTTCATTTGCACACATGATTCTTCCTGTCATGTGACTTCACTTGCAGTGGCTGCAAATGTCTCTTTGTAGTCTATGCCTTCTTTTCATGAAAAGCCTCGTGCTATGAATCTTGCCTTGTATCCCACGATGTTTGCATCTACTGCATGATGGAACTACAAACTTTTCTTCATGTATCGATATTGCATCCTAGACATCATTCTTCTTGAACTAGTCTTTCCTTTCTTCTTGGTTACTTCTTCATAGCTTGAAGGTTCTGCATCAATGATGTCGTTGTATTCATCATATTATTCTTCATCTTGAACTGTCGTCACTTGTTCTTTGGAACAAGTCTCATCCTTCTTTGCTTGTAGGCGATTATGTATGTGATCTTTCCTACAAGTCAAATGCATTTGTATGGTTAGAAACATTTCATAAGGAATATTCATACTGGCAAATTCTTATGCATAAATATATGATCATGCAACTACTTTAGCCAATACAACATTCATCTATATCTTACAGAAACTTTCTAGATGCCTTCCATCTCTACCAGGACAACATTGAGATTATGCACTAATACAATATGTCAGCAAAGAGGTTTCATTCTAGATAAAGCAATGGAGAGTTGTATAGCACCATGAGCTACTTACCCATCACATGCATATTAGTAGTATACTATCATTAAAGTAAACATTCTGTCATGCATAATACATTAACTGAATATAAACAAATGCATAACAAAAAAATATCATGAAATGACAATTGAATACTTATATTTATTTATTTCGTGGGAAGATTCCTTCTTGAGCCTTCAGCTTCATCATCTTCTTCATTCATAATAGCATCATTCCTTATCCAAATGCTAATATGGATAAGAGGTTGAGTTCTTCATATTCCTCATCGCTTGAGGGATCTTCTTTGGATTGTGAGAGCTTGATATTCAATTGCTCCCATCTTCTCTTCTCTTATCATGGGTCGAGCTTCTTCTTATTCCCAGAGTCTAATGAAAGTAATCACTTCCTTCTGGCACACATTCCTTGAATGAATGAATTCCATGATCATGGGAGGCCATTCAAGGTGGATATCACCGGTTCTACATTCTTCACTTCTTCTTTTGTTTTCTCAAAGCCATCTTCTGATTTATGTTCTTCCCTTCAAATAGCTTAGTTAAGGAATAAAAAATCTTCGGTGTCTTTAGGGAAGACACTTGTGGTACAATGTGATCCATTATTGAATCAACAATGATCTTCTTGGACTTGACCAAGTTCTTCTGGTGTAAGGCTTTTAGCCTCATCTCCCTCTGGAACTGGAAGCTCTCTACTCATGTAGGTGTCCAATTCATTTTCTTCAGAGAGATCAAATACTTCCATGCTTGGAAGTTGTTAACTTCAACAAGCTTATCATCAAGCTGATGTGATAGATCACTTTTAAATGAGAACCTCAAATGCAAATAGCAAAAGATTAGATCTTACCGATTTGAGGTGTCCGTCCTCGTTCCGGAGTTGGTTGATCTAGGGTTTGTCAGAGAAACCCTAATTTTCAAAAATTGGAATCTTTGAGATATGATTGAATAGAAAGATATATCTATTCAAGTTGAGGTGTCCAATGCACTCATTTTCTGAAAACAGTGGAGGGAAGCTGCCGGAACAGGAAGCCCTAGTTTTCCAATTTCTTCTGTAGAAATTCCTGTTACTGTTTCTGTGGGATCTCTGAAATTAATAATCCTCTATGTCTAAAACTTCACAATGAGGTAGCCTCACATATCCTTGTTCCAACACCATATGTTTCATCAGAATTGGTTTCAGAAATTGGGACTTATGATCAATTTTCCAAGGTCACCTGTTATAGGACTGTTTAGCACAGAGAAGCCGTATGGACTTCCACGTGTCACTGTTTGATCTTCTGGGTCAAAAAATTAGACCACAGAAAGTACAGTTAGTTCCCTTTATATAAAATCTTCCAAAATTTCATTTGGACCTTTGTAGCCCAAGATATAACAATTCTCCCCAGGTGTCCTGTTTAGGGATGAATTTTGGAAGAGGCTGGAACCATAGCTTAGATTGATCATATCGCCCAGAATATAGAGAATCTGAGGCTTAATTTTGGATACAGCGTAAATCAGGATTTTAGCTTCAGCCTCTGCAAGTTTCAGCTCCTGAGACTTCACCAATCCTGAGATATAGCAAATGTACCAAAACCTATTAGTTTTAGTATTTTAGGGTTTTTTCCAGCTAGGGGTCAAACTAGGGTTTGAATTTCTTGGAGTTATACCCAACCAAAAATATTGATCTAGGTATCTAAACTTCTATTTTGATGAGGAGAGAAATCCTATGCTGGGATCACTCAAAAATTCCTCTTCTGTAAGAAGCCCTAATTTCCCACACCAAAAACTGAAAATGCTCGGAATTGAATTCCGCTTCGACAGAAAGATGCGCCCTTCAATGGAGAGTCAGCATAGAATACTTTTGATGATGGATTATGGAGAGAGACTCAAAAATTAAGAATCCCTAGATTCTATAGCTGCACAATGTTGTATTCTCAGGTTATCTCTAATACCATGTTAGATTTTTATCATTCAAGCTAGCATTATGATCTTAGGATCTTTAACTGAGAGAATAACATGCACAACAATAAAACATAAGAGATAAGAGACACAAAGAATTTTCCTTGGGGAAACCATAAAGGATAAAAACATGCAACTTCCTCATAGATAGAATCAACACCAAAAGTAAAACCTGGAAACAGTAAGATGATCTCTCGACAGCAGTACTCTCTCTCTCTGATCCCAGTGTCTCCTCTCTCACTCATGTGCCCCAATGAGTGAGTGTGTGTGTGATAAATAGAGAGGCTCACTCTCTATTTATATTCTTTCATTCACTTGAAACCCACCCCAACATGACATCCTCACTTAACAATTACTTATTAGATCCGACATCTCTAGGAGTGTCTAATAACCCTAGTGCCCCACAACTTGTGGGGACTTTGCCTCCTCCGACCAAGAAGGAGGTTTATGCTTAACACAATGGTGCGGAGTATTGCCCCAACTTACAATGAATCAACTATGTTTAAATTCTCTAGGATAGTCTAATAACCCTAGGGCCCCACAACTGTGGGGACTTTAACCCTTGACCAATAGGAGGGTTACCCACAATGAGTTGACATGACTTGTTTACATTATAGAAAATTACCGAAATAAACATCGGGGTATGACATGACTCAAATACATTACAGACACATCCTAGAATAAACATATGGGTACAATACATAAGATATACGGATGGATACATTCCAAAGTTACAATTGCATCAACACTTAGACTAATTTTCTTTTTAATGTGTCGAAGGACATGTTGCATTCTTCTGTCTAGTTAAACTCTTGATCATCTCTTAACAGTTCTTCCAGAGGGTATGTCATGTTAGAGTAGTTCTGAATGAATTTTCTATAGTACCTTGTATTTCCTAACAGTACTCTGACATGTCTTGGGTTCACTAGTGGTTTTAAATCGAGGATAATTTTTATCTTTGCAAAGTCGACTTTGATACCTTCCTTGCATACGGTATGCCCTAATAGAATTGGGTAATCCATGCTATATTCACCAGGTTGTGTCAAGATTACTCCTATTGCTAACCCTAAGGCATCAATATGCACATGGAATTTGATCGACCAGTTCAGGAATCGAAGAATGGGTGCTTCGACTAATTTTCTTTTTAATGTGTCGAAGGACGTGTCACATTCTTCTGTCTAGTCAAACTCTTGATCTTCTCTTAATAGTTCTTCCAGAGGGTATGTCATGTCAGAGTAGTGTCAAATGAATTTTCTATAGTACCTTGTATGTCCTAACAATACTCTGACATGTTTTGGGTTCACTGGTGGTTTTAAGTCAAGAATAATTTTTATCTTTGCAAAGTCAACTTTGATACCTTCCTTGCATATGATATGACCTAATAGGATTCTTATAGGAGTTAAGAATATGCATTTTTTTGTATTGAGAGATAACTAAATCTGTCGGCAGTGTTCCAGCATAAGCCTTAACCATTTACAGTGGTCTTTCAGCATAGAATAGATCGTCCAGTCATCAAAGTATACTACCATTGTTTTGTAGATGTATTCTTGAAATGTCTTGACAACTATTCTTGAAAACACTGCAGGTGCATTTTTGAGACCAAATGGCATGACTCTGTAGGAAAATGAACCAAATTCACATACAAAGGTTATCTTTTTCTGATCTTATTTGGATATTGGCACCTGATTATACCCTGAAAATCCATCAGTAAATGAATAACATTTATTCCCTGTGAATTCGTTTAGGATTTCATCAACGTATGGAGTCGGGAATGGATATGTTAAGGTAACCTTGTTTAATTCACGAAAATCAACACAGATTCGTAGTTTTGTCGGGTCATGTTTTTTCGGTTGGATGACCATTGGGCTTGCCCATTCTGACTGGTCGATGGGGTAAATTATTCCTACTGTAAGCATATTGTCGATCTCCTTTTTGACAATTTCTTTATATTTATGTGCCAACTTAAAAGGTCTTTTCTTGACAGGTCGGGCATCAGGTTTGATCTCTATCTTCATTTCACCCATTTCTGCTACTAATCCTTTTAAGTATTTGTAGTCTTGTGCAAATACATCTTGAATTTATTTTAATAAGTCAACACTTTCTATGGTTTATTCTTCGCTCCAATAGTTGCCAATTCTTGCCATTTTCAGTCTATTATCTTTAGAGATGTCAATTTCTTTAGTTTTTACTTTTGCATCCATCCGTTCTGGTGCTTTACTTTCATTAATCTGTCTAGTACCTTCATTGAACTATGAAAATGTTGTTGGAAAGTCTGCTGCTGTCATTTGGTCGGTGTCATTTTTGTTGGTCGACTCTATTTTGAATATTGTTTTAACTGGTTTGATTGTTTTCGGGTGGTCGATCTTCCATTGAAAATCCTCCCATCTGTGTGCTCATTTTCTCATTGGAGTCTTGTTGACTGTGGTATTTTGTCAGACCAAATGTTATAGCATGTTATGTTTGGTTGGATTCTATTTTGTGTCTATTCATTACTAGTCGGTTGTATAAATATTTTTATCTGTTTTGTAGCTTCGACTAGTTTTGTGTCTTCCAGTATAAAGCTAAAGTCCTTAATGAAATTTTCTCTAATTTCATTCCATAAGAATGTTTCACCTCGTGCCTCTTCCATTTTATACCACTTGTTAGGTAGGTCATCTAATGTCGAGGGAAACATGTGTGGCCATATACGTTCATCTTTGTAACCAATTCTTCTCCACTCTGTTTCACATATTCGTATATGCTTTTCTGTATCTTGTCCTTGGGTGAAGACAGGTATTTGTTCTTGTTTTGTTAGCTTCCTTCCGTCGAATATTTCTACGAAGAAAGATGATGATGTTGTCCACATTTGCAGTCTCGACTGATGGGTGTCCCACCATCGAGAAACTTGTCCTATAAGCATTTCAACCAGGATTTGAAGTCGGCCATGTTCACCTATATTTTTAGAGACTTGTTCTACACGAAGAACTGGTGATTCTCTTTCTTTATACTGAAGGCTATGTTTATTATCTGTTTTTATTGGTGCTAATGAGGGGTATTCTCTTATTCTTTTCTCAAATATTTTTGGAATGGTTGATATGGAAAAGCATTGATGGGTTGGATTCTTCTGGATAGGTTGAATGGTCCAACAAATTCGTTCTTGTGTTTCATAATTTTCAATCTCCCAATGGTATAATTTTGCATCTGAGTTATATCCGACCGAGTCCTGGTTCCCTAGATGAAGTTCACCATAGATATTAGGTTTAGTATAGTCTTCATTATTGTGTATTGGGTATAGTTGTTGAATGTCAACTTCTTCATCAATAGGTTCGGTCCAAGGTTTTCCTTGGGAAGGGTGAATGGGGATAATAACTTTCTGTTCGTTCCCTTTTAATTTTATTCTTTCCTTGTCTAAAGATATTGATGCTTTCATTTTTCTTCCTGATGGTCAACCTACCAAGGCTGGGAAGGAGCTAGATCCTTCCTTAGGGTCGATAATTTCAAAGTTGATCTTAGTCGATATGCCTTTTATCATTGTATTGACATCTCTCCAAACCCCAATGGGTTCGATCAATCCTTGGTCGGCTAATTTGAGGTATATGCCTAACTCGTTTAGGCGAGGTCTGCCCAATTGCTCCCATATATCTCGTGTCATAATATTTACTTGTGAACCGAAGTTGAGAATGACTTTTCAAACATGATATCCTTCAATTTCAATATCAACAAGTGGGTCAACATCACTCTTGTCTTTTTGATTCAAACTGCATATATTTTTAGATTGTTTATCTGTATTATTTTTGTGCTTCATATTATATAATAAGTCAATGAATTGAGACACCTATTGATCATTATGTATTAAATTGAATTGTTCTTCAAGTCTATTTTGTCGTCTGTCATTGACTGCTTCATGTCTAGAGAATTCCTGAAACATGTTTGATGCATTGTTATATAATTGTTTTTGTTTTGTTAGATTGGGGTAATCATTTTTTTCTTTAATTTTTCTTATGCGTGGATTATCATTTCTGATTTTCGTCCCTTGTCAAGTTACTATATGTAGGTTCTTTGTATGTATTACATCATGTTTCTGAACACATGACAAGACATTAACGTTTTTATTTTTATTAATCTTGTCAAGCATGGTGGGACAATCCTCTAGTGAGTGATCGCCCACACCACAGCTAGTACAAAAATTTAGATCAATTCTATCCTTGTATGGACAGTTTGTGTAGTGGTGTCCTTCTTTATAACATTTAAAGCATTGGATGGGTCATCGTGGTCGGTTGTCATGATTTCCAGAAAATCGTCCTCCACCTCCAAATCCTCCACGACGATTGTCAAACCGGCGCTCATACCGACGACCTTCATATCTTTGATTATTCGGCTCGGTTTGATCATTAATCCTTGGAATGTTAACGTTATTCTATGTGACTGCATTCGTTTGGTAGAATGCTTGATATTTTTTTCGATTCTTTAGGTTCAAATGGTAGTTAGCTGTTGTATGACTCTTTACCTCATAGATTGAGCACCAATATGCTTTGCCATTTTTCATGTTATTTGGCAAATATTTCGTTGTATGCTCTCCATGTTCTTGGCAAATGTCGTAGAATAATTTTGTTTGAACAAAACGAATGTCTTGTCGACTTATGTCCCATCGACAATTATCTTTAGTGTCCAGTCATGGAGCACTTTTTGCACCAGACATCCTGATTTTTGAGGTTCAGCTCTTTCAAATATTTCTACATGATTTCTAGCTATTCTTCCAGCCTAGTATCAATGGGATATACTGGGAAATCATCATCCATCTCTACCTGCAGAGCTTTCATAAGCGTCTTCATATGTTTTAAATGTATCCAAGCTTATATGCCACCAGATTTTTTGTGACAGGCCTGCAAGAAACCACTGAATTAATAATTGTTCATCAATTACATAGTCTAGTTGGCTCAAGAGGTTCTTCCATCTCTTATCATAGTCTCGAATGGACTTTGCTGGTTTCTGAGATGTTGTCTTAAACTTCTTTGCTGCCAGATGCTTTGCATCTGGTGTTTTAAAGAAAGATAAGAATTGTGCTTTAATGTCAGCTTTTGATGCTCAAGGTGTTCTCTCGATATAATTCATATACCAAGTTAATTCTCTTTTTCGTAAAGCACCGGTGAACTGCACCATTTGTCGTTCTTCGCTTGTAACTTGATTTTCCTCCCATGTTGACTCACAGATGAACCAGTGTCATCTGGGATCTTTGTCACCCTCATAGAGGGGGATATGTGCTAAGTTGTGACCCATGTCGGTGTCGAAATCTCCTCCAGGAGGTGTCAACGGTGGGGGTGGTGGTGGGGGTAGTGGGATACTCTATTTATCTATTTGTTCACAGCTATTGTCGATGGAATTTTCATTCCTGTTGGTCATTTTGTTTGTTGTTTCTTCTCCCACAAGTAGTCGGATTGGGTTGACTTCTTCTGTCGATGTCCAACTACACTATTTTTCTTGTGAATCTGACTGGTCGGTGTCTTGTAAAGCTTTGTTTGGTAGGGGTGGTTTCTCCTTCATGTCCGGGGTAGAGTAAATGAATGCTTTGGTTGGACGGGTATGCTTGAACTATAACCCAATTTCCTTCCTCTGGTCGATGAATCACTAAATTATTTTCATCATTTACTTCATCGTCTAGTCAGATCCATATACCAAACTCACAAGCTCTTAGTCGCAGGTCCTCTTCGACAATGGCTTGCATTGGGGTGATCAAATTTGTCAGAGACAGAGGTCTTACCTCCTGGGGAATGTCTAGTTGGAGAGATTCTCACTGCTCTATCCATAAATCTTCTTCCTTCGGTGACTCTTCTTCATCTATGCCTTCTTCCTGTCGGTCATGACTCGAATGCGGTGGATTTTCCTCTTGCTCTATCACCCTAGAAACCATTCTTCTTTGGAGTGCTATAGCTTGCTCTCATACTTGCTCCCTTATTTTCTGCCTATTCTCCCTTTCTATATTCTGTAGGTTCGATGCACCTTATGAGTCACTGTCCACTCAATTTCCTTCGACTTAGGTTGACTTTTCATTGCTGGTGGTGGTATTTTCTCAGACCGACTAAAATCCTTCTACTTTGCCCCCAACACATGACCATCTACCCCCCCATATCCTACCTGATGCTTTATTAAGCCCAGATAGTTCTGTCTATTTGTTCAGAAAATACTCCCACTCCCTTTCTGCGGTAAATATTTCCCACTTCTTCTATTTTTCCACCCAGTTAGAATTTGGTGGCAGTTCGTGTAGTGGTGGACGAGGTTCTATGATATGGCACACTCCCTTCTCGATCAGGAATTTGAAAAAAGGGTCGGTAAAGATAAAATAAACTGCTCAGTGAGCTCCGTATAAAAATTTATCTCAATACTTTCGACCAAGACTCTTTCCTCCACGACTTGTTCTTCATAGAATTCATTTGTGATCTTTTCAAACCACTCTGACAGGTTTGTTCACCCGCCTCGAATTTGTTCCTCTAGTAACCCTTAGTCTTTAATTGCTTCCTGATTTTTCATCCAGAATTTTTTTCAACAACCGAGGCACCGATTCTACAAAATTCTCATGTGTTTCGGTGAAGAATTTCTCCTTCGCCTGAGCAATGGTAAATTTGTTTCTTCTCACGTAGTTTTGTAAGTAATTTGCAATCTTACGCTCCCACCAAGTCTTAATCTCTTGCTCTGATATCATCAATGTATCGTCATGTCATCCGTATATGTCCTATCGGCAAGGGAATCGATGTTGTAATCTCACAGATCACATAAGGTTACCAATAATACACATAAGAATCATATAAACATATAGAGACAAGAGACACGTATAGGTAATAGAAAAACATATTATATTATAGAATCACATGAGGGTCCATACATATACAAAACTGAACACATCCTAATATATATGATTTGCAAAATGGTTATGAGTAACTACTTGTCGGTTCGGTCAACCTACACGACCTTTGGAGGTCGTCCTAATCTATGATTAGTCGGTTAACTCAACTAGTCAGCTCATCGACTAGCTCCTCCAATAGTTAGCTCCTTCTATACTAGTTGAGATCTTTCATATTCTTACTACTCCCTTGTCTAGTCAACAAACAAAAAACTAAAGTTCCTGGAAAAACTACCTTGTTTCAGTTTAAGCCTTATAAACTCTTTTCTCGGCCAAGTCCGAGCAAAGTTAGTTATCGTTTTTCTTCTCTAAAACAAAGTATTTTCACCATGGCAGCACAATAGATTCTGGACACTATGGATTGAATGGTAGCTGCTAGATATGCCCCCTTAGTTCTTCCTCAACCCCTAAATTCTCTCCCTGGAGGGGACTATCAGAAATACCTTCCTAGGTTTAATGGTCAAGGTGAGACTACTGTTGAGGAACACTACGATGCATTTCTAAGTTATGTAGCCATTCAGAATATCAAAGCTAAAGATGTGTGTATGAGGATGTTTGTTCAGAGTTTAGATGGGGAGGTCAAGAAATGGTTCCAAGAATTACCTGCTAATTCAATAACTCTTAAAGAAGAATAGCAAGATGTGTTTATGAGGCAGTGGGGAGACACAAAGGACCATACTTATTACATCATAGATTTTGGAGCTTTGAAAAGGAAAAGAGATGAAACTATAGCATACTTCTCAAAACGTTGTAATAAGATGTATGGTAGAATCCCAGCTGAAATTAAGCCTTCTGAAACCTCAGCTAAGCTAACCTATGCAATTTCTTTTGACCATGCGTTTTCCTTTCATTTAAGAGAAATAAGGTCAGTGACTTTATTGAACATGCAGGAAGCTACGTTGGAGGTAGAATAAAAAATTTTAGTTTCAAATAAGCTTAGACAATATTTAGATCATCAAGGATATGAATGAAAGGGTAAAAAGGAAACAATTCCATCAGCTTCTACATCACAAACAACAAAGAGTTAAATAGATGAAATAACTAAGTTGGTTATAACTTTAACTACAAAACTGAATAAGTTGGAATTAGAAAAAAATTCAAATAAACCTACACAAGAAGGAGAAAGGAATCCTAATCAATTTAGGTGGCCGTTTGCTCCTAGATTTATCCCTAGAGAACGAAGAAACAATGACATTCAGAGGGAAATAAGGGAGAATGAAGATCAGAGAGTTCCTCCTCCACTCCAAAATAATGTAGCAGATGAAATTGAGGAAGGTGAATATTTGTAGCATGAAGATTCAAATAAGGACATTAATTACATTGGGGAATTATCATCAGAGGGTTACTTAATTGAATGTGACTATCATAATTCTGATTTCTTTGATGCAAATATTTATCAAGAAGAAAGTGATTTTTGCCCTAAATTTTCAGCTGGTATATGTCAATATGAACCTAAGAAGTCTTATAACTTGAGGTCTGGTCCAAAACAAGTTTCTCAGATTCCTAAAAAGAAGACAGCTCCTCCTCTCAAGCATTTACCTAATCAAACACAGGAAAAGAGACAAAATCATGGTGACCAAGACAAGGTGGTAGAGATTGAAGAAGTGAACAAAAATGTGAGAAGTTTTAATTATGTAAGATCAAGATTCCAGTAACTTTTACTGAATTGATGAAGAATCCTTGTTATAGGAATCCTGTTTTAAAAATGTTAGGTTCACATTTTAGTTAGATATCTTCAGATACTGTGAATCTTCAAGAAGAACACCCTACAATTATTATTGGTTATGCCTTAGCTGATAAAACTGAAAATGATTCAAATTCTTCTCCACCTTTTTATATAACTCCGACTGTCCATGATCAAATGATTTACAATTTTTTATTGGATTTTGGAACTTCTCACAACCTGATTCCTAAAGCAGTCTTGGAGGCTCTCGGTTTGAGTATCACAAAACGATACCATGATTTATATGCATTTGATTCCAGAGCTGTTAAATGTTTAGGAGTGATTAAGGACATTGTTGTTAATTTGACCATAGTTACCCTTGAAGAGTGTGATTATGGATGTGGTGGTTGCTGACATCACTCCTATGTTTGGTATGTTACTCTCAAGATCTTGGGCAAATAAAGGGGGTGGCACATTGCAGATGGATTTCACATATGCTACCATTCATGTATTTGGGGGAGAAAATAGAAGATTGTACAGAGAGCTACAACATGCTTATATTGTCATAGATGATAAAAACCCAATGAATCATCCTCTTTATGTTGTGCAGGAATACTTAGGGTCTTGAATGTTACATTTCAGTGATGAAGATACAAATGGTATGCTACGAGTAGAAACATAAGCATCATTCAAACTTAGTGTTGAACAAAAGGATGAGTTATGGCAGATGTAATTTGATGGCTCCTCATCCAAGGAAGGACCAAGAGCTGGCATTGTTTTAGTTTCCCCTGGTGGAGAGGTGATCTATTTGATGTATAAGTTGGAATTTGAAACTACTAATAAGGAAACAGAATATGCAGCACTAATACTTGGCTTAAGGGATGCAAAGGACCTTGGGATTCAACAACTTTCGATTTATGGCGACTCCAAATTAGTTGTCCAACAGGTGAAGGACAAATATCAAGTAAAGCAGGATTTGTTGAAGGTATATAGAAATTAATTTTGGGATATGATTGACAATTTTTTCGTAGCATTCAATATTTCTGTCATTCCCAGGGATCACAATAAGACAACAAATTCAGTTGCTTGATAGCCACACACTTCAGAATTCCAAAATAGACCCAGTTAAAATACCCAATTGAAGTCAAATATAGGCCTTCTATTCCAGATAATATCAGACAATGGAGAGTTTTTGAAGATGATTTGGAAATCAAAAGGTTCTTAGAGTTAACTAGAGAATCTTCCAATTCATTGATTGATCAGGACCATGATGATGAAGTTGAAGATACTAATGAATATTCAGAAAATACAATTGATGGACATAAGATTATTGAGTTGAAGGGAAACTTTATTCCTAAGGATCTGGTTCCCCTTGAGAGGATATTTTCTAAGGATGATACTCTGTTAAATCCAACCATGCAATCCTCAGAAGAAAACATTATAAATTGTAATATTGGCACAGAAGAGTAGCCCAGGATGGTGAAAATTTAGAAATCTCTCTCAGTTGAGAAAAGTAACAAGTATATTAAATTATTGAAGGAGTTTGTTGACATTTTTTCCTGGTCTTATGAAGATTTAAGAACCTGTGATACCAGCATTATTCAGCATAAGGTTCCTTTGAATACAAATGTGAAACCTTTTAGACAAAAGTTAAGAAGAATTAATCTAGCGTTGTTTCCACTCATAGAGAAAGAAGTCAAGAAATCATTGGATGCAAAGATAAATGTTCCACTCAGATACTCGTCTTGGGTGGAAAATTTAGCTCTAGCACGAAAGAAGAATGGAGAGATAAGGTCATGTGTGGATTTTCGCAATTTGAATAGAGCTTCACTGAAGGATAATTATCCATTTCCCAAGATTGAGCAAATTTTGCAGAAAGTAGTAGGTGCCTAGAGAATTTCAATGGTAGATAGATTCTCAGGTTACAATCAAATTTCTATGCATCCAGATGGCAGGGAGAAAACAAAATTCACAACCCCTTGGGGTACATTTATGTATGAAAAAATGCCATTTGGATTGAAGAATGCTGGTGCTACTTTTCAACGAGCTATGGATTTAACATTTGTTGGAGAAAAAGAAAAATTTGTAGTAATTTATCTGGACGATATTACTGTGTTTTCTCAATCTGATGAAGAGCATTTGAAACATCTCAAACAAACATTTTTGAAATTTAGGAAATATGGACTATCATTAAATCCCAAGAAGTCTCATTTTGTTGTTCAGGAAGGTAAAATTTTGGGACATTTAGTTTCATCAGATGGGATTAGAATAGATCCTGAAAGAGTCAAGGCTATTTTGAAGATAAGTCTTCCAAGAAGTAAGAATGATGTTTAATCATTCATTGGAAAAATCAATTTTCTTAGATGGTTCATTCCAAACTTTGCAGAAACAATAAAGAAGATAACATCTATGTTAAGGAAAGAGCAGGAGGTGGAGTGGAAAGCAGAAGCCAGAGCCTCATTTGAGAAGATCGGACAAGATCTAACGGAAGCACCTGTTCTTGTAAGCCCAGACTTTTTAAAAGATTGTTTGACTTTCTCTTTTGCATCTCAAGATACAGTAGATGTTGTTCTATTACCAAAAAATATAGATGGATTAGAAAATCCTATAGCTTTCTTTAGCAAAACTATCAGAGATTCAGAATTGAAATACAGTATGTTGGAGAAACAACCATATTCATTGGTAAAAGAATTGAAATTTTTTAGGATTTATATTTTGCATTCGAAGATTATTTCTTATGTACCTAATGTTGCTATTGAAGAGATTCTAGCTCAGCCAGATAGTGAAGTAAAGTGGGGGAAATTGATTGCAAAAATCATGGAATACGATGTGGAGATTAAACCTATCAAGATTGTAAAAGGGTAGGTTCTAGCAAGACTATTGGAATATTCAAATTGTGAATCCCTTGGTCTTCATTTGATAGCAAGTTAGCCAATACGGGAGGAGTTGCAAACAGGGCAAGATAAGGAATAGATTATGGATAAATATGCAGAATCAGAATGGTATGCTGATATAGTTCATTTATTATTGCATTTGTAGTGTCCTGCTCATTTGGATAAGAATGAAATTAGATCATTAAAATTGAAGGCCACCAAATATTGTCTGATAAATCAACAGTTACATTGGAAAGATCCAGGGGGAGTGCTGCTTAGGTGTTTGGAGAAACAAAAGATTGAAGAGGTCATCTTATAATTACAAGAAGGTGCTTGTGGAGGTCACAAATATTGGAATGCTACAACTTATAAAATTCTAAGTTCTGGGTACTACTGGCCATATTTTTTTTCTAATGTCTATCGGCAAGTCAGGGCTTGTCTTCAATGTCAAAAATTTGCTGGTAAACAAAAACTTGTGTCCTTACCTTTGAATCCCATTGTGGTAAATTCCCCTTTCCAGTAGTGGGGTCTAGTCTTTATAGGTGAGATCAATCCTGCTTCCTTTAGGAAACATAAATGGATACTTATAGCTACTGATTTTTTCACAAAGTGGATGGAGTCCATTCCTACATGGAATGCAACTGATAAGGTAATCATTGACTTCATTTAAGAAAATATCCTGAGTAGATTTGGTTATCCTAAGAAATTGTTGACTGATAATGCTAAGGATTTTAAGTCTAAGGCTATGGTTAATTTTTGCGAACAAAGTCGAATTAGTCTAAAGCATTCTACACCCTATTACCCCTAGGGGAATGGCTTGTCAAAACCAACTAACAAAAATATCATTCAAAGCATTAGAAAATTGTTAAATCAGAACAAGATATCTTGGGATTCAATGTTGAAGTATGCACTCTGGGAAGATAGAATAACGACCAAGAAAGCAATCAGTTTATCTCCTTTTCAATTAGTGTATGGTACTGATGTTGTTTTTCCAATCCAGTTAGGTATTACAGTAATCAAGGTTTTTTAGGATAGTAAGGAAGAGCCTAATGAGATTCAAAGAAGAATTTTCTCACTGATTGAACTGCAGCAGGAACATGAAGCTCTAGCTGAAAAAGCTCAAGCTTACAGGAAGAAGATCAAGGAAATATTTAACATGAAGATAAAGGAGGATACCTTTTCTTTTGGAGACATGGTACTCAAATGGGATGCTAGAAAAGAGCAGAAAGGTAAGCATGGCAAGTTTGATAACTTATGGTTTGGCCCTTTTATAATTTCAAAGATTTTGGAAAATAATACCTTCATACTGCAGACTTTGGAAGGTGAAGAATTGTCCAATCCAGTGAATGGACGATTCCTCAAACATTTTTACAGTTACTGAAGGTGAAAGAACTTTCACTCATTGTACATACCAGTGCGAGAAAGATAGAATAAAGAATCCAATTGCCCAATGGAAGTTTACTGAATAACAAGGAAGTTTCATTTTAGCTTACAGAAAGCATTGGTCTACAGGTTCTTGAAACCTCACAAGGAGGATTTCATCCCTCAGTAGGAGCCAGATGTTACGACTGCAAATTGTTCCCAATATTTGTGTTTTGTTTTTCTCTAAAGGTTCATTTCTTATTTAATTTTCATTTTGATCTTCTTCTAAATTTTAATAATTTTAATTTCCTTTTTGTTATAGGTTATAGTTTTCTTTAGTTTATTTCTTTTTTCTTTCTTAAGTTTTCTTTTTAAATGGCTTATTAAGTATTATATATATTTTAAAGTCTACCAATGCTGATTTATATTTATTCCAAGATGTATATCCAAGATCTAACCCTTGTTTTGATCTCTTTGTCAAATATGTAATGAGGAGATTCCTGTAGTGCAAAATTTAGGATCTATACCATAAAGTGCTGCAGGAATCATGAATCATTGGGAAGAGTGGTTGATTGATGATATATCGTGGTCATTACAGTTGAGGACAATGGGAAATATTCAGACACCTGTTTAATGTATAATGACACATGTACATAACCCTATTCCATCCAGCATGACAAATGTATGAAGCGGTGTGAATATGATTGAGAAAATCGTGGTTTTTGAACTGCTACGGTTCTGGCTTGGGTTCTGAATCTCACTGTTTCAGAGTGTAATTTGAGAATTTTTGAATTTTCCTAAGGAAGTGAACAGGCCAAGTTACAATATAAATATGGGAAAGAGTGGAAGGATTAACATGTATGAACTTACAAACACAAGTTGGGCTACTAAATTTCCAAAATGTGCAGCATTATTCAAAACAATAGGGTGGTTTAGTTTCTTTGAGAATATCATTGGTTTCAATCGTGAAGTTTCACATCATTTCGCCTAGAATTTCATTAACGAGAATGTAGCATTTAATACTATCAGGTTTGAGCTAACATAGGATTTGATAGTTGAAGCCATAGGTGTCCCAACCGATGGAGAATCCTGGTTTAAAAAGATTCCTTTCAGTTTCGACCCTAACGATTTCTTACTACTAGGAAATGAAAACTTAGATTGCGGAAAAGGAGTTCCATTAGAAAATTTTAAGCCAGAATGGAAGGAATCCATTGGTATTGTACATAACTATATTACATGTGATGGTAGGTTTGCATTAATATTTAAATACCACGTTAGATTTTTACAGCATTTAAATCAGTAGTCCAAGATGAATTTCCCTTCTTTCTCTTAAAAAGTCTCCAGAAGATGTCAAATAGAGTCAAGGGACATTTTGACCATACAAAGTAATCAGTATTTCACCATGGCTTGATCAAAATGATCATACGAACAGTATTGCAGAAGAGATACAAGAGTTGGGATCACTTCTTACTCTGGTCAAGGTTTACTAATGAGCAGGATGATCATGCAAAGAAAAGCTTGACCAATAAACAATTTGGTTTTGTTAAAAGATTTAGTACAAGATAAACTTAAGGAAAAGTGTTCAAGTCAAGGATTCAGAGATCTTGTTGATGAATATTGAGGAAAAGCATTGGATGATGAGCGAGAGCATAGTTTTAAGAATGAAAAAATGGAGAAGACATCTGATTTGAACCCTGACGAAGATATTGGTTCAACAGAACATAAGAAAAGTTTTATATGTGTACATGATAGCTCAACTAAATTTTCTGTTGCAGTTGATTTGAAGGGTAACTTTTTGCAAGTCCCATAGGTAAAGGTACAGAATAAATCTCTTATGCAGTTGGAAGGATCGAAATAGAGGAAAAACACCAGAGCCACCAATGCATTCAGGTTGAATATGAAGCAAATGTTATATCCTAAACTACAAAATGAGAAGGTTACAGTCATTGAAGATTCTTCAGGTGAGGAAGATAATGAAAGTGAAGAAAATCTGAGCCCACAACAAAATTGTAGTCAAGAGGATCATTTAATATTATCGGAGATAATTCAAGAAAACCATGAAGGTCTAGAAAAGAAGGTTAATTCTATTATAGAACAAGGTATGAATTCAAGAGCTTCGTTAGCAGAGGAACCAATAAAGGATAGGCAGGAAGAATATTTAATCTTTAAAAATATGAATATTCCATGGTTGTCAAACCAGGATTGTACATTGCATGGAGAGGTGTATATGGATTCAGAAGTTGAAAATATTAGGAAAGCTTTGCAACAACATAAGTCACAGATTCATTTTCTTAATGAAACTAATGACATGCTACTAATGACAAATAGGAGATTAAGAGAAGACCTGGAATACATTAATGCACACTATTAAGAACTGATAGCTGTCTCGAAAGAAGCATTAAAGAGAAAACAAGAAATCCAGAATCAAGATGAAGATTTAAGCTAGCAAGTTTAGAAGTTAAGCAAGCATAATGAAATGTTATTAAATAGAGTTAGAAGTCTCAAGATAGTGCATGAGAGAACTAAGAAGCAATCTCATGCCTTGGAGGGGATTGCTATGTTAGCAGAAGTAGCCAAGTGGTTATGACTGCTACCTAATTTTCAGTTTTTAAGTATTTTGTTTTGTTATAACACATGCAGTAGTTAAATTTTTATTGATTTTAAAGATTCGAAGTTAAGAAGTAACTATTTTTGTAACTAGTTCGAATTTAGACTGAAAAGACAGTTATGAAGCAGTTATGAAACTGCTCTAGTTTGTAAAATGATAAAAATAGGAAAGTTGATTGGAGTAGGGTTGGATTTTTGTTTCAAGAAGGGTTCTAGAGCTGAAGACTTTGGATTTATGTTCAGGTTGATGCTTTTTAACTCTCATGTAAGTGTGGAAGACTGAGACTAATCTATATATACATATAAGCCATTTTATCCTCCATATTGTTTTTGTTTATGGCCTGTTTGACCACTCAACACATGACTTCATTTCTTGATTAATGTTTTTATTCATGTAAATGCTTATGCATTGTGGACAGAACTAGTATTGTGCTTATCAATGTTCATGGTTTATATTCATGATTTATGTGTTTATATCTTAGTCCTTCATGTTATTTCATGACTCAGTTCCTGTATTAGCTTGTTGATTGTTTTCCTTCTTATAAATGAACTTTTCAACCAAATAAACCAAAAAAACCAATTCCTTTTTTGCTTTTTGTTTTGAGATTATACTAGCTTGTTCCTTTCTAGTCTAGGAACAATTTCTAGCACAAACAGGGAGCAAGGCTAAGATTCCAGTATTTATGTTGAAAAATCTCTACTTCTGGTGCAGTGTTGGAATATTTTTAAGCAATTTTGCTTGATCTTCAACAAAGATCCATCAAAATCCCTGTAGAAGAGTTTCCTTGTCCTGCGATGACTTTGATACCATATAAAGTTGAGGCACAACAATCTTAGAATCAAGAAAAAAGTTACTACATATTGCTACAGATCAATTTACTCAATGAATGCCAAAAATAGTGCAAAAGGATTGCAGCTGTGTATTTCTTAATAATTTATCATAAGATAATTTACAATATGCTATAATGGCATTAATAGCCAAGCAATTCAAATCCTAAAGAGGTAATTTGAATTGAATGCATGAGAGTGGCTTACTTGTCAGTTAATCACCACTCTACACATCAGTTAACTACTAAACTGCAACATAATTGACACTAACTATCTCAGAACTCAACTGCATGCCAATAAGTAGGTAGAGGCACCTATCAGACTTCAGTTAGCTGAGATACACTGAAATAAGTCACCAAATTAGGTGAGGGCACCTTTAAAACTCTAGTTTAACTAATTTTAGCACCAAATTAGGCCAAATGAAGAGAAAGGTGCCTTTAACAGTTTAGTTAACTGAAAAGTAGGTGAAATAAATTCTAGTTCACTAAGAGGGGCACTTTAGTATAAGTGGTAAATTAGGATAATTTAGCCAAAGGGAGGATTATTTATCCCAACAAATAATACGTCAAAACACAACTACTAATCTAGCAATCATAATTCATACTTGTACATGGACTTGAATTTGAATTACAAAATATATAATAAGCTACATAATCCTCCATGGGAGCATGTACAATGGTAACATAATAAACAATAATCAAGAATACTTATCTTTGTTTATAGAGAAACATGCATAAATAGGACAATGTTCCTCCCAACCGTAGACACTATCAATCCAAACTACTTGAGCAGGTAACCCCCGAGCTAAGGTCTCAGATACACATTCTAAGGAAACTCTCTCGCTAATTCGATCTTCTTAGGATTGTACCCATATACTAGAAGATACAACTTCAACTAATATGGTATTCTTCACAGGATTTCCACCATATCCTAGAAGATACAATTTCAATAAATGTGGTCTTGTTCACAAGATTTTCCCCATCTCCTAGAAGATACAACTTCAATAAATATTGTCTTCTTCACAAGATTATCCCCATATATTGAAATACCAATGCACAACCAATATGTCCATCTTCATAGGATTTTCCTTGTCTCCTAGAAGACCAATGCACACCAATAACTTCTCTTTCTTAGTATTGTTCCTTTCTCTCGCAAGACAAAACTTCAACAATGGTTTCTCTTTCTTAGGATTGTGCCCCTCTCCCTCAAGACAAAACCTACATGGGATTGTCCCCCTCTCTTGGAATACCAATCCATAAGAAATAATCTCTTCATAGGATTGTACCCATCTCCTGAAATACTAGTTGTGGCGAATGTGATCCCCTTACCTACAAAGAAAAGCTTGGATTCTAGTGAAAAAATACCATTTTAATCCTCTTTCTAGAATTCAAATTCAAGGGTGAGCAATCTCATCATTAACCAACCAAATTTATAATGGAATAATTAATGAATGGAATGTGATTCAAATCCCTTAAGTCCAATTATAATTTCCTTTAAGAGATTGACTCAATACTACATATGAGAAACTCTAAATCACTGAAGGATTTTCTAGTCTACAGAATGACCTATTCAAGTTGTCCAAGGAGAAGCTTGAACTCATTTATACTAAATCAAAACCAATAGAAAATCCACTCCTATCCATTTATAATAACACAAAATTACTAAGGCCGACTCAAAACATCCTCAAAATCCCTCTCATACATTGAAGATAACTAGATTTCCACCTGTTGACTCAAATTTTGCTATAGCCAACCCCTTGCACTTGAGACAACTCAAATCTATCCAAATATACTTAATTTAATTGAGGATAATTTGAATTAGAATCAAAATATCTTTAACTGACTGAAGATTGCTTGAATTCACCAAAATCACTCCAAATGACTAAAGGTAACTATAATCCACCCTAATGTTTCTATGATTGACTCAAGATAACTCAAATAGGGAATATTTTCATCATGCATGGTGCATGGATGCATGGATGGATGGTTGCATGTAAGCATTAATTTTTAGGATTATATAATCCTCCCTTGTCCATATCTAGTCTATTTGATCATCTTATCTAGCTTAGGGAGACATTATTACTGTACTAGAGTGTGGGGACCAAATATATAGGTTAACTACCACTTATTACATGTTCATGCATGAGTTAATGTGCCTTTAAGACAAATCTCTACATCATCAGAGCCAATCTGAGTGCCACCAATAGCCTCCACTATTTGGTTGTGGTAGGTAGGAATCTATGCTGAGTCAATCTTTAGTTACATTCAGTTAGATCACTCTTAGTTAGTCTAGCACCATTTTTTCATGGTTGCATGTGGAAGTGACACCTTTTTCCACCTACCTCATCAGTTTAACTGGTTTAATGAGTTTAACTAATTGTAACATTGATTTAGACATCAGGAGTTAGACTAGTGGTTCCCATGCAGTGATTTAGACACTCTTAGTTAGCCAGTTAGTTAGGTTTAGTTGGTAGAATTGAATCTTATCCACATGATTCGAATTCTCCTTATTGTAACACTATTGTATATTTCTGGAATGAATGAAGATTAATGTTGTAATTAACTGATCAATCCTTCATATTTGTCTCAAATTTGTATTGTTAGTGTACATTGTTCTTGATATTCCACTCCACAATTCCACCTCTCAATTTCTTTCATTTTCCTATAGATCAATGGTTCAATAATTTAACATAGTATTACAATCTTGTTTAGGCTAGCAGCAAGTCTTGTCCGATCTCCATTGTACACTAAAAGCAACTGATTTTCCATAGAAATCCTGGAATCATAGCATTTCTCCCTCTAAATTATGTTAAGAGAAGTCTATCGAGGTGTGACGGACTCTGAGAAAGTGTACTTATTGAGGTGCAAAGGATTGAAACTAACATGATTGCGAATTGATTTGGTTTTTGTAGTTTCATTTGTAGGTACCTACATAACTTACTAAGGAATTGACTATTTCAACATATAGAAAGATGGATTCTCCAGCTCTCGTACCCCAAATCCTTACACCCTTCAAATCATCCAATTGGGGGGAAGAGCTATAGGTAGACTTGCGTAAGATTGGTTTGTTTAGGATGACAATGGGAAAAGAAACTGAGCCCTAACAATATGTTGAGAAGAACAAATTTTTGAATTGACTTGACGAGGCCTTCGGCTTCATGTGCACTTATATCTCCTAGGATATTTTGTTCCATCTTGAGGGAATAAATACTTTGAAGGAAGATTGGGATAAGCTTGAATATTTTTTTGGAAAAGAAGATGAGATTCGAGGGAATATATTGGAGAATGAGCTCATTGCTTTATAACCTAGGAGTTTCAAATATATTCAACAATTATTTACAAAATACAAGTCACTAGTACTCCAATGCAAACAATGTGGATTAGAGAGGAAAGATGAGCAGCTTGTGCTGTTTGTAATGAGAAAGCTTGGATTTGAGTATTTATCCTTTGTCTCTATATTCCATTTCAAAAGAGCTTCCATCCCTAATGGTAATATTCCTTATCTATAATGTTTTGTTGATTCCTTAGTACAAGAGCAAGATAAATTGGTTAATATGGGAGTGATTCGAACCTCCAAGAACCCATAACTATTAGTGACAGACTCAAACAATGCACAAGAAAGAGGGAAGGATAAAGGGAATGGGAATCGACAAGGGAATGGGAATCAATAATATTTTGATGGAGCCTTAGGTTCCAAGAAAAAGAATAAATTCGAGAAGACTATATGTCCCTACTATATGAGTGGCTTTCATCCAGAGAGCCAGTGCACGAAGAAGCCCATCGACCATCTGTCAACACTCCTTGAACATATCAATATTTCCCTTCCACAAGGAGCAAAGAAGTCTGATGTTGGAAAACCAACAGAAGATCATGAGAGGTGCCATGCCTTGAAGGAAATCCTCACTTAGTCAAAGGCTTATTTGATAGATTCTGGAGCATCCAACCACATGGCTTCCTCTAGGGAATACTTCACCACTCTCACTCAATCAAGAAGACCTAGAATTCATATGAGGGATAGTTCATAGATCCCAATAGTAGGTAGAGGTTCTATTAAAATCCAACATGGTGAGTTGAAGAATGTACTCTATGTTCCTTCTCTTGCAGCAAATTTGTTATCTGTTTATCAGATGACACATACTAGCTCACCAAAGCAAGTTTTATTTGGTCCTGACTCAATGGAGACCTTAGATATCTAAAATGGGAAGATTATAGCAAAGGGTGTTGCAAACCATGCCTCCAAGGAATATGAATTGTCACAGTTTCTTCCATACTCAGCTCCGACACAATCTCAACATCCATTCGAAAGGGGATGTATAAAATCTCTTTCATCTTCATTTGCATATAACGAGTTACGATATGTTGTCTAATATTCAGTTTCAGAAGACGAGGAAAAGGATAAGCATGATCTTGGTATTGCAATTATACCTCAAGATGATCTAGATCCATATCCAGCTCCAATTCCGAATCAAAATCCTAAATGGGATGGAAATCTCATTGAAGCAGATGGGAATGATGCTAGGGATCGAGATGATAGAATAAAAACAAGGTCTCAGTATCAAAATGATTATGTTGCACTCTCACACTACTTCATTACCTACAGAGTGGTACAACAAACTTCTAGGAAGATGCTACTTGATGATATAAAATGATCCACACATTTTCCAACTAAACAATAAAATGGATCATTCCATTCCTCCTCCACAAAAAAGAGACAAAAGAAACATTCAACAAATCAGAAGTAGATGGAAAGGTTCACATGCATAGTCCTAGGATGTTGATGCATGTAAGAACCATGATTTTGCATGGCTTCTCCATAGTGCTGTAAATTACAACAACATTTTACAAGTTTTTACCCAAAGAGGAAAATTTCTTCTTAAGTATAACTTGTTTTCCTGATTCATTGCTTATTTCGAGGGGCAGAGTTTTTTCCATGATGTTTTTCCCGTTTCCCTTAGCTTATTAAGCATCTTTTAATTCTTTTAGATTGTATGGGTGACTTTTGGCCTAGTTTCCAGGGCATAAGTTGTCCAAGTTAGAATTAAGAGGGGGTTTTAGGATTATAAAATCCTCCCTTGTCCATATATTGTCTATTTGATCATCTTGTCTAGCTTAGGGAGACATCATTATTGTTCTAGAGTGCGAGGAACACATATAGAGGTTAATTTCCACTTACTGCATGTTCATGCATGAGTTATAATGTCTTTGAGACAAATCCATACATTATAGGAGCCAATCTGAGTGCCACCAACAACCTCCATCAGTTGGTTGTGGTAGGTAGGAATTTATGATGAGTCAACTTTTAGTTACATTTAGTTAGATCACTCTTAGTTAGTCTAGTGCCACTTTTACATAGCTGCATGGGGAAGTGGCACCTTTTTCCACCTACCTCACCAGTTTAACTGGTTTAACTCATTTAACTGATTGTAATAATGAGTTAGACGTCAGGATTTAGACTGCCTCCCATGTAGTGATTTAGACACTCTCAGTTAGCCAGTTAGTCAGGTTTAGTTTGTATATTCAAATCTTATCCACATGATTTGAATTATCTTTATTGTAACATTGTTGTATATTGCTGTAATGAATGAAGATTAATGTTGTAATTAACTAATCAATTCTTATCATATTTGCCTCAATTTTGTCTTGTTTAGTGTACATTGTTCTTGATATTCCACTGCACAATTACACCTCTCAATTGCTCTCATTTTCATGTATATCAATGGTTCAATAATTTAACATTAATTAGGTGTCATTTTAATCTCTAAGGTGTAAAATAATCAAAATTATGAAAGGTAGAGTAATATTAGGAAGGGAAACAACTTCTGTCCCCCCCAAACCCCTCACACTTGGAATCGAAGACCCCCTAACCATGTTTGTTGTCAATGTTGAGCCATTATTTAATTATAGGTAACTAATAATAAAATAATAATAATAATTTCGAGAGTCCACAGTCCAAGCACTTAGTGCCACCATAAAAATAAAATAAAAACATCACATATATTATGTGCTTACTGCAGGGATATTACATCCCCTCCTCCTTAAAAAAATGCATCATACTCAATGCATACTTACTCATACATGCCTTCATGCATGCCTTGGTCATCGTAACTCTTGTAACTCCTCTTCCTAGAAACCACAATACTTTCAACTACCACTTGAATTTTTTTTCGTCTCCATAACCTATGGGGTTTGACTTCCTTAACCCCGTTTGTCCCTCAAGATGTCAATATCCATTCACTATGCTAGTTCCTCATAATATCACCATCCCATTTCTAGGATTCCCATGTGAGAACCTAAACTACCAGAGTTGTTACCAGTGTAGAAGAAAGGCTTAATCTTCAATCCCCAATACATGACCTTCAAACCTTATTACAAGGAATTCAATATTTCAACATAATACATCCACCTGAATCATATTTCAATCAATTTACCACATGATTAAACAATCAGGTATAAAGATACAAGATACATAAATTAAAGCTTCATGATTCATGAAATGAATTCCAATTAATCACAAGAAATACATCAATATATACAAAGGTACATAATGTATAGATACTACTTCAACAAAGATCACAAAGATATTCATACAAATATACTTTTCTAACAAATATCACAAGTATAATTTTCTAACAAGATCACAGAGATATTCATATCAAGAAGATACTTATCTGCTCACATATTTATCTTTCACAAGGTTTCCACAGAAAAGAATTCAACTCTCAATTATCCCTTCACCATCTACTATCCCTCGCATGAAACTTAGGCCATACATCCTCAGAAATAAAAATACATTTTCATCATAGGAAGTCAGGCCATACATCCTAACAAAGCACAATATATCTCCATCATAGGAAACTTGGGCCTCATTACCCGAGAAAGAACAATACATTTCCATCATATGAAACTCAAGCCACACCACCTGAGAAAGAACAATACATTTTCATCACAATAAAATCATGCCACACCACCTAATAAAGAACAATACATTTCTAACAAGATCATAGAGATATTCATATCAAGAAGATACTTATCTGCTCACATACTTATCTTCTGGCATAATTTTCTAACAATATCAGAGAGATATTCATATCAAGAAGATACTTATCTGCTCACATACTTATCTTTCACAAGGTTTCCACATAAAAGAATTCAACTCTCAATTATCCCTTCACCATCTACTATCCCTCGTATGAAGCTCAGGCCATACATCCTCAGAAATAACAATACATTTCCATCATAGGAAAGTCAGGACATACATCTTGAGAAAGCACAATATATCTCCATCATAGGAAACTTGGGCCTCATGACCCGAGAAATAACAATACATTTCCATCATCTGAAACTCAAGCCACACCACTTGAAAAAGAGAAATACATTTTCATCACAATAAAATCACGCCACACCACCTAATAAAGAACAATACATTTCTGTAACACCCTGGTTTTGACCCCATTGCATTTAAATAAATGATGTAAATAATCATGGTGTGGAGCTAGGAAAAAGGCCCACCATCAATTTATTATTTATGTTTCGGAAATTAAGGTCTGGCCGATGGTATTTTTTTTATATGCTAGCTAAACATTAAAAACTGAACATTATGTTAAAATTGCAATTTTAATTAAAACCCACAGCCGGCTATGTCAACGCAACTAAATGAGATGGGGGCATGATTTTTCCTGAAGGATGAGGGAGTGGGGGATTGAAAGAGTGGGGAAATTCGAATTGGGCAGAGCCCCATTTTGGGAAAAACATTTTTCGAATTTCTTGGGCAAGAAAACACCAAAAACGGCCACCTTTCCCTCATGCGGCATCGTTTCACCTTCCCTCACGATTTGGATAGAAAAAAATGTTTTTGGAAACCCAATTGGGCATTCACACATCACCAGGCAAGTAAAAATGAGTCTGAGTCTGAACCTTTCATGAATATCCCCTGTCTGGCGATCTGAATCCTTCATGTTTTCGGTTTTTTTTTTGTGTTATGATTTTTTCCCCTGTTCGGAAATTTTGTTCTCTCTCACGTTTTCCCTTGTCTGATAGTTTTTTTCCTAAATACGATTGCCTTGAATCCGATTTGGTGTCTTTTATTTGAAAGACCGGCAACGTTTTCTTTTTCGCATTTTTGCAGCAATCTATCTGGCATCGGCAATGTTCAGAAATTTGTAAATTTTTGTGTCAGTATGTAATCCCTGGCATCTTCTACATTTTGATAAATCCTAGGACTGAGATCCCTATGTGTGTATCCACGTTTCACATTTGAATTGATTGAAGGAATGGAAATAGAGTCTAGACTTGCTTGATAAACCTAGTGTGTGAAAGAACCTCACAGACCAATCTAGAAGGCTGGTTTTCTTCTTTGCATGCCCTGAATAGCACTAGAAGGGAAGGCATGGGCTGAGGGACTGTGTAGTAGAGAAGGGAATGCTTCCTTCTGTTGGGTGTGTAATTTTTTAAAAATCAGGCTAGATCTGGTGTGGGTGTTCATAGCTTTGGGGTTGAGCTCACTAGCTTAGCAGTCAGTCTTTCCACCTCCTTGACAGCCTGATAAACCCAAATGGAAGGATGGCTTGGCTGGTAGCATGATAAACCCATATGTTGGTTTGGTTGTGTCTCATTTTTTGGTGAAGTGTAAACCACTGGCTGTGTAAGTATGATAAACCCAACTGTGTTGGATTGACTAAATTTTAATTGTATCCTCAGTTATGGGTGAAGTCTGATAGTGTTTCTTATTCCTTGGGGAATATTATGCTCAGCTTGGGGGTGGCAGTGTTGCTGAGAGATTAAACAACACACTAGACTATGGTTGGGTGGAATGTTGCAGTGACATAGCTGGTTGCGGGGTGAGCTTCTTTCAAAGATAAGTATTCTTGTGTCTTTAAGTTATGCAACTGTATTTGCTTATGAATTATTACAAAATTATGATGAACATGTTGAATGCATGAATGAGTTGAATGAATGATTTTATTCCACTGTATATATCATGTACATCTCATTATGCATATTTTTATACTTATGAATGTTTTATTTTTAAGCAATTTTTATATTATGTTCATGGGGCTTAGTTTGCCCGGTTTGTTAGATGTTAATCACGTCCTCTCCGCCGAGTAAGGGTTGGGGACGTGACAATTTCCATCACAAGAAACTCATGCCACACCTCCTGAGAAAGAACAATATATTTATTTGATAGGAAACTCAGGCCACACCACTTGAGAAAGAACAATATATTTCCATCATAGGAAGCCCAGGCTACACAAATTGATAAAGCACAATACATTTCCATCACAAGAAACTTAGGTGCACCACGTAATAAATCACAATACATTTCACATGATTAGTCATGAGGTATATATATTTTTCAACAAGAAATATGTGAAACACTTCTTCAACAAAGATACATGAATCACATTCCAAATCAATCATATTGTTAGTATCTCTCATACACTTTTCAACATGAATTACCTCTTCAACCAAAGATACATGAATCATTTTCTAATCATTTACAAGATTAGTAAATACTTTTGACGAAGTTGCTTTATCATCATTACTTTCTTTCACCTTTTTACTTTATTCATGAAATATAACCAACATATTTTTCCTACAAGGATACCTTCCAACAAGATATATGAAATAAATTATGCACTCTAACCATTGGATCATCATCACTTTCATGATTACCGTCATCACATATACACACACATGGTGCACATTTATTTTAAAGTCATATCATTACTTATTGCATTTACAATGATTCCAACTTTATTAGCTAGAGACAAACAACATCATGATCACAATATAATGTTTACTTGATGCATGTAACATCTTAAACACATGACAATTTAACCATATACATACACATATCCTACATGGAAAAACATGTTAGTACGAGGAACATCATCACACAAATAGATCATTCATGCTAGTATAAAATAATATTTCCATGATACAATCTTTTATTGTCTTGCAGATTCCTAGTTTGGCAAGACCATTTAGAAATGCTAGTTTACATAGTAATGTCAATTCCAAGAGCTACATCTCAAAAATACCTTTACCACATCTCAAGAATACACATAAGTGTGCTTGACTCATCATATTATACCAATCACATAGAATCACATATAATAATCATATCATACCAATGATCCTATTTATCCATACTTATCATCAAACCTGCCACTAGGAAATATAATCCAACTATTATTATCTAGATCATTCCCAAAGGAATAACTAGTCCCTTTAGCACATATCAACATGTTATGCAACCAAATCCCAACAATAGCATTAAAATAACAGAAATAGACCAGAAGAAAGTAATCCACTCCTTATTAATGAATAATGATAGATGAATCTAAATCCTCTTTGAGGGAGGAACCTACTTACACAATGTACTAAGTACCTAAGTAAAGACAAGATACAATAATCGCTAACATGAAAATATCTCCTCCCTATATATAGGAGACAAAGGTGTACAATAACAACTAATCGACTCACTAATAGACCCAAGAGGAGATCAATGATATGTAATACACACCAATATAGAGGGTAATGCACCAAACTATAGGAATAAATGTGCCCAACATTTAGGGCTTAACATGCCCCTCCCTTTAACAATTGTTGTCCTCAACACTTGGGTAGTTGTGGATGCATCTATATGAAGGTCTTGTCTTCCCATATTGAATATGCAACTGGTGAGTTCTTTCACTTGATGAGACACTCAATAATAGCCTTATTTCATAGTTGTTTGGTCCTTGTTTCAATGATTTTTTCAAATTCCCGTATGATTTTTCCTTCTTCAAAACTCATTTGATGACGATGTTGATATACATGTTGTTTCATCATGTATTTTGACTTCTTCAGGATTTGGCGAACTACTTGTTGGTGCTCTATGTGATCTATGATTTCTTGAATTGTATATTTTCCTGCCACTGCCTCGACCATGTGCACCATTGCATTCTTTTGGCCATAAGGGTATCTGTAAAGTATGATGCTAGGAGGAATGCTACTTGGAATTAAGTGAATAGCATGGTATGGATCTTGAACATGTGGAAAACTTATTGGAATATATTTAAATACCTTGGAAGGATTATTAAGGACCTTTTGGAAATATATGGAGATAGGATCATTAAATGTTTGAATATCTAATGAGCATACATGTGTAATTACACCTTGTTGTCCTTTCTTTAACAATTTGGTCATACCATTAGAGTTGATCACTTTGCTTGGTTTCCGTGTGACACCATTTAACACAAATTCTTTTCCTTCCCAGGAAAATTTCATGAATTTTTTTTGAAAATTAAAATCCATTGTTCCCAATGATTGTAACCATTGAACCCCTAATACAACATCATCAACACCCATTGTGATAGAAATCATGGGACTATTCAATACATATTCCCCCATAGTAAGATTTATATTATGACATTTCCTTGAACAATTGATGGTTCATCCATTTGCAATCATTACTTTAAATTCTAGTGTTGGATATACAAATCAACTGGGATCTTTAACTAATTTATAGTGAATGAAATTATGATTACTACTAGAATCAATCAACATAGTTACATTTTTATTTTAGATATATTCTTCGATCTTGATATTTTTAAGGAGTGATAATTCTGGCCAAATCATGAAAAGATATGGTGGGAGTAATGACTTCCAGTTCATTCCCTTGCGATTGTTCAGGTTCTTTTGTTCTTCCTCTTCACATTCTATGTAGAATAATTTTTTATCTCCACACTTATGTCCCTTACTGTACTTGTTGTCACAATTAAAGCATACACCTTTTGATATTCTTTCCTCCATTTTTTGAGGTGTCAACCTTTGATGTGGGTTAGAAGAAGGAACATAATTCTCTCTGTATGTGTTGGAAGTGGTATTTTTAGTGTCCACTACCGTATTTTTACTTTCAACCTTCCTTTCCATCATGAAATCCTTATCCAAGGATAGTGGTTTGAAGAGGCGTACCTTCAGTTGAATGTTATCCTTCAAGGTTCCAATAAAGAGATCCAAACAAATTATCTTCTGAAATATTCTTCACTTTGAGACTTAGCTTCTGAAAATTCTTGATGTGCTCAATAACTGAACAATTTTTCTTGACATTTACAAACTGGATAAAGAAGGTGTTGCTATTTATATCCCCATAATGTGAAATCATATCTTCTATTAATATAGACCAATATATAATAGAGTCCTTTTTACGATCACAAATACATTGGTACCATACAAATTGATTAGACTCCAAATATAAGGATGCAATAGTTACCCTTGCAAAGTTGACACTTGGTGTAGATCAAAGAATTTCTCCATCTGGAATATCCAAGTTATTCAATCATTGCCATCAAAATTTCTCATGTCAATATTGGGAACATATTAGTTCCTTGGACCTGAATTGAAATAATGATTATGTAGTGAATCATCGAATTTCTATGTCTAATACATCCCGTTTTCCAAATCTTTTTTAGTTTCCATAATGCATGACTAGAATAAGTCCTGTTTTCCTCCTTATCCTCTTATTTAGTAAATGAATGAGGAATAAAGCTATGTTTTATCAATTCCTTCAATTCTTGAAGATCTTTTTTACTGATCATCCCCTTGAGATCGTCTTTACTAGTCATCCCTTTATTCATATCTTCCAGTTTGGACAACCTAAAATATATGTATTCACTTTCATTAATTGTTAGGGATGAATCCTATGGTGGTTTGAGAGGAGTGTGTGTTTTTATCAATTCCTTTTGGTGGCATTTCAATCAATACAAATAGATATTTCTACTCAAAATTATTCAAATTTAAAATTGGGTACTTTTTCAGACCTTGATTGGAAGACTGTTTTATGGCCAACATGGAACTACTGTAAATTTTAAATTTTAGATCCTCTAGGTCTGAAAATTCATCTTGTTGTATCCTGGTGTGTATTGTTTCTAATTCCATAGGTCTTACGTAATTTTGATACTCCAATAAAATGTTATTTTAAATCTCCCAGAACTTCTTATGTTTTGTCCTTTCAGAATAGAGAACTTGTACAATATGCCACGTTTCCAATACTTTGTATCTGAGTTTGAAAACCCTATCACCGATACCCTTGTCCCTCTGCTTTCTAATTTAATAGATCTCACTCAATTCAGATCTTAGATGCTTCATATATGACATTTTCCCCTAGAACACATGTTTTAGACTAATTTTTGGATTAGTAAAAAACCATAGCTTCAAGGGATAATATTTCTGAACATGTAATGTATTAGGAGTTAAATTTTAGGTCACAGATAGCTATTCTTGTTTTATAGGTGGGTTTTTTTATATCACTATCTGAATTATTGTATAAAAAAATTATAGCAAAAATTCCAAGATGACTCGTTTGGAAGAAAACATTCCCGAGGAAAGAGCTATAATACCAAATTTTATGCAGCCAAAACCAAAAAATAGCATAAAAATAACAAAAATAGACAAAAGACAGTAATCCACACCTTAATAATGAAGAATATATATTAATAGAAATCCTCTTCAAGGGAGGAACATCATTTCACAATGTACTAATTACATAAGATAAGACAAGATACAATGATGACTAACATGCAAATATCTACTTCCTATAAATAGCCGACCAAGGTGTAAAATAACAACGAATAGACCCATTAATAGACCCAATAGAACATCAATAATATGTAATAATCCACAATATAGGGGGTAATGCACCACACTATAGGGGGAATGTGCTCAAAATTTAGCGATTAACACAACAACATTAAGACACATCTATCCATTTCAAATTCCATTCCATTCCAATGCATATTCAATGCATATCAAATAGATAGAATACACAACCACTATCCAATACAATGCATATCTGATTCGATGCAACACATATCCAATATACTCACTATTTAATTCAATGTATTTTTCATTGCGTTTCTTTACATTCCAACAAACACATGGTTAGCGACAACATATATATCATGTTCAACAATATAAATACAATACATCTTCAATAAATAAATTCTAATTAATCACATGAAATACTCCCAAGGTACATGAAATAAACTCTTTCTTAATCCATTTCACTCTACTTCACCTATGATAGATGAAACACGTCAAAGGTACATGAAATCAAACACTTGGAATGCATAAATCCTAAACACATTCTAATAAATTCAAATTCAAATTCAATCATGCTTTATGTACATACTCTAAGTTACTTGAAATTTATGAAAGATTCATGATTTGCATTATATACATACCCTACCAAGATACATGAGATGCATTAAACAAGTTTTCCAATTAGTCATGCACATGAAATGCACCAAGTACTTCATATAATATCATGAAGTGCATCAAGTATACCAACCAATGTGATGAAGTGCTTCAAGTATACCAACCAATCTAAACTGCATCAGTATCTCATCCAACTTCATGAAGTGCATCAAGCATCTCAACCAATATGAAGAGCATGAAGTATACCAACCGATATAAAGTCCATCAAGTATCTGAAGCAAGTTCATGAAGTGCATCAAGTATCTCAACCAAGGTCATGAAGTGCACCAATATCTCAACCAATATGAAGTGCATCAATTATCTCAACCAATTTCATGAAGAGTATCGTTTTTCCTTTCTTTATGAAATGAATTCTAGTCAATCAATGCGATGCATTTACCAAAAATTACATGGAATACTATCAATATACTTTTACAACAAGATGCATGACATATTAAACTATGATACTCTAGACGGATTCCTTTCAACAAAGATCACAAAGATACTTCTCTAACAAAGATAACGTCTCTAACAAGATCATTATGATACTTTTCTAGCAAAGATCATAAAGAATATTTTCTAACAAAGATCATAAAGAATATTTTCTAACAAATATCATAAGGATTATAAGGAAAAACTTCATGCACTTTAAAGCAACATGAAAGAAAATTATAAGCAATAGTCCAAAATAAAAAAAATGCAATATCAAATCAAATATGCAATTACCAATGCAATTTATTATTTACCATGCAATAACTAATGCCTAATGATAATGATTTGTGAATTCATGTTAATGAATTCCCTTCCAATGCATATAGTATTAAGTCATTATAAAATTTTCCAATCATAATAGCGCATAGTAAATATCTAAGCACTCATAATTCAATCATACCACAAGAAGCATTTCAATATTAACTAATTCAATGCATACTCAGGCAAGTCTTTCAGGATCATCTTAATGTATGGATGTAATATATGTAGAGGGATTAGGGCTCTAACCCTCATTTCTTTAATTACTCAATACACTATGTATGCACATTCATACCTAATGCATATGCATCACCGCCACACAATTTGTAGATATAAACCTTGCAATTTCTGATCTGTAATTATGCCATGCACAATGCTTAAGAATTTACCAGTTAATTCAATATATAATAAGAGAGGGAATGCACAATGGACAAGCATTGATTAATCATGTCACTGAACATTAAAAGAGGCAATGCATTTTAAAGAAGCATCCCCAATCATATTAATAGACCTTAAAAGAGGCAGTAAAAAGTGAACATGCATTGACCAGTCAATCTACTGAACATTAGATATTAAATTAATAGTTACCACCAATCAATGTATTGAGCAGTAAATATGCAATATTAATTAATTCTAAAGTATACAACAAACTATTATTTAATCTCTTAACTTTTGAAATTAAAATGTAGGATACAATCAAGCTGATCTTTGAAGTGAGGATTCTGAATCTTCCATTTACATAAGGGGGGTTAAATTTCATTCACAAAGCACAATTATAATCTTCCAAGTGTACATAAACAAAAGATTTATAACTTTATATAAGGCCCAATAGCCGCACTGTTGGAACCTAAGCTCTGATACCACTTTGTAACATACCTGATCCTAAAGGCATCATTAAGCTTTGAATACTTGAGGGATTCCAACACTCAATGACTAATTATAAGTTTAATAACAATGGAATAATATTCTTCTAGGGTTAGGTGAACATGCCAACAAACCAAACTAATTAGAATAATCATTCATTTAGGAATACAACCCTTCCAATGCAAGTCTATATCTTGACATAAATTTGATGCAATGTGATGAAGCATGAATACAACCAATCTAGTAATACTTTTAACA